>JADLZL010000360.1:0-119303 GCA_015844335.1 Chrysopogon serrulatus | reverse complement strand
TTCAAGGCACTAATTACAATAGCTATGCTCAATTACCTTTGAGAGAAGTGATCTCCAACCAAAATAAAATTATGGAGACTTATCTAAGAAGGTAGCATCCAATGATAAAATACTAGAAAAGATAAACACTGAAATGGATAGCTTTACCTCTGCTGTTAAGAACCAGCTTAGCTTTAATAAAATGATAGAACAACAATTAGCTCAGCTGGCGGCCGCTGTTCCACCGACCAATAAAGGTAAGATTCCAGGGCAACCTCTAGAGCCCAAGACCGTAAACCTTGTTGATGTATATGCAGGTTACTATATTGAAGCATCATCAGGAGGATGGAAGGATGAGTCTATGCCACCCAAGAGAGGAGATCCAGGGAGACCTGTGATCCCCATCTCTATTAGGCAGCATGACTTCTCTAAAGTTGTCTGCGATCTCTACGCCAGTGTCAACATCATGCCGAAGGTAATCCTTGACCAAGTCTTTTTATGGGCATCTTTATTGTATACGAATATGTGTTTACAGCTCACAGACCAGACGGTTAAGCACCCTGAAGGAATCTTAGATGACGTGTGTATATAAATCGGGAGATCATATGTCCCTGTAGACTTTGTAGTCTTGGATACCGATAGAGATCTTAAAAATCCAATCATTCTTGGCCAACTATTCTTGAGTACTGCAAAGGCTATCATCTACACGGACAGTGCAAAGATTTATTTCACCATCAATGGCAATAAAGAGAAGTTCAGTTTCAAGAACAAGACCCTTGAGGCTTTTGTAGACCCAAGAGGAGCTTACTTTCCAGTTAAGCCAACAACTGAAGAAGCCAAGAAGAAGAATTCAAATGGAAAGAGAAAGAACAAGAGTAGAAGGCAAGTGAGAAAGCAAGTCCAAGTAGTGAAGGCTATTGAGTACAAGCATGACCACATCTTATCTTCACCATTTCTAATCAAGAGGGAGGATCCAGGCATGCCAACCATCGATTGCACTATTGGACAGTGCTCATTCTATAATGCTTTCTGCGACACTGGATCAGCTGTCAACATCATATCTAAAAAGGTATATGACTTATTATCCGATGCACCTCTATACCCTACCTATATGCAGCTGCAGCTGGCGGACAACACGACAAGATTTCCGGAGGGAGTAGCAAGCGACATCATAGTCAAAATTCACACTCACTACGTCCCGACCGACTTCATGATATTGGACATGGGAGAAGAAGATGAGACACCCATCATCCTTGGGAGGCCGTTCCTCAGCACCACCAACGCCATCATCTATAATGGATCAGGCCAAGTCCACTTCCAATTCCCAGAAGAGAAGGTACGCTATTATTTTAAAGATTATAACTCTCCTGGATTAGCAGCTTTCACCCTGTCTAAGGGGAGACGTTAGCGCCGGAGGAATCGCTCTCATAAGAGCAATGTTGAGGAGGAGGCAATCAAAGAAGAATCTACAGCACCTAAACAACCTACAAAGGTACGGGAAGAAAAGGTAACCCCCTCAACTGAGTCATTATCACCAGGAGGTCCAGTGTCAGGGTCCCCATCCTTGGGATCCGATGAAGCACCCCAGGAGTGATGACGACGAGAAGTCTTGTCCGGAGGACTCTAAACTCCGCACCCTTGTCATAAGGTAACAATGGTAGTTATCTATTTACTTTCTTGCACTTTTAAATTCATAGTTAGTTTTTATCATCTTTATAGAAAACAACAAAAATATTTGGAAAACCTTAAAGCCTCATATGACATACTTGCAGTGCAAGCTAAAGGAGTGTTCACCGTGGTGGTCTAAAAATAAAATAAAAATTAGCATGCATATTTCCTTTATGTTCAATAAATAGAAAATCTAAAAAAATAATCATTGAGAATCTTGCTGCACTGTATGCACTGTAACAACCTTTGAAAACCTCTCACAACACCAGTCCGTGAAACAGCTAACCACTAACTGTTTATCCTAATCTGTTCCACGAGTTTTGGTGTTTTGTGAGATATTTGCTGCAGGATAACTCTAAGAGTTAGTCCACCCAAGAATCATCATCTTCATCACTTGAAGTATACCTTCCCTATATACAGTTAACCACTATGTGAAGGAAGCAACTTCTTGTTGGATGAGATGAAGGTTCCCGGCTACACCAGCTCTTGCAAGCATGAGCTCCACTGAGAGGACTGCTCAGCTTCAATGCTCAACCACGACAACAACTAGCTTGGTGGAAGGCATCCCCTAGGTACCCAGGTAAGTGTACCTACGCGATTGTCGAGTCAGTTAAAAAATGAAAAATACCAAAAATATGTGAGCACATGAAGGTTTACCATAGTATCATAAGAAAACCTAAAAATACTAAAAATATATGGGCACATGAAGGTCCATGCTTTTTAGTCTTTAGAGTCTTATATAGTATGAGTCTTTAAAAAATAAAAAATAAAATAAAAATATTTGTCTGTCTAGAGTCAATAAAAAGGAAGCTCTTGAGATGATTTGAAATGATGATAAGCTGCTCTGTTACAACACCTCTGAAATGCCTAGAGTTGAGACAAGTTTTTTCAAGTTTTAGCTCTAACTGTTTTGACATGAGAATTTGCTCTGAGCCTGAAACTTGTGGGTTGCATATGCTTGAACTAAGTCTAGGTACCTGATTGATAAGATTGAGAAAGTCTGAGCTGCTATCTATCTTATTCTAAGTGACACTAGAGTTCTAGAGATTTATCTTTTGAAAAATGCAAAAATATGATGAGTTCCTATATGACAAAGCTTACATTCCCAACAGAGCCAAACATGATGAGATAGGCTAGTTAAACTTCCACATATATGCTGCTTGTCTTGCATTGAGTCTTGTCAACCTTTATGACCCTGGTGAGAAATTTATCGTACTCTTGAATCAAGATCCACCTCTATATGCACTACTCTACACTGGAATAGGTGCAACAACATGTCATTCCACCTACATCCATTTTAAAAATGTTTTCCTCCTACACTGGGAGAGAACACCAAAAATATTCCATTAGGATAGCCACCCAATAAATGCTCCAAGTTTCTGTTGCTATCTCTCCAAATCCATCAATGCCAAAAGGAGGGCTATGAGCTATGCAAAAAGATATTTGAAAAAAAAAGAGAGAGAGAAAGGAAGAAGGGATAAAAAAATGGACAAGTGTCCCAGTGCTAAAAACAATAGGTACTTAGATGCCCAACTCTCTGAGAAAAAGAAAAGAAAGATAGCTCATAACCTCTGGCCAGTTTTCAAAGTTTAAAAGAGAGATAGACATTCAAGGAGCTGAGTAGATTTAGGTTCCACCATATATCCACCATATCCATCCACCTATACATATTGATTCGACTGCATGATTTGTTTCTCCATGGATCTATTGTTTAACTTTACAATATATGCATTGCAAGTTTGCTCTTTTAGTTTTCTTCTTACCTATGAGCTCCACATAAGCTTTAGTTATAGGATGAAAAGAAAGACAAACATCATCACTGCCTTGATGAGAATTCACAAATACCACATATATTGAGAGACCTGAGAGTGTCATATATGGGAAGCTCTGAGTTTTATTTAAAAACCTCTAAAAACTCTAGAATGATAGTTGATCAAAGAGCTTGAGACATAGTGCTTAGATGAGATCTTTTTGTCTGTCAAGTACTTAAGACCCAAGGAAGAGCTAATAAGCCCCACAGTCAAAGGTAATATGGGTAAGTTTGAAAGTAAACCCAGTTATTGCATAACTTGGAGGAGAATTTCTGTCTGACTGCAGGTATACTTCTAAAGAGTTGCTCCGAGATGGCTACAATGCTTAAACATATACATCTTACAATAACTTTTTTTGAGTTTTCTTTGCTAAGCGACTAGCAAAGGTTAAGCTTGGGGGAGTTGTTGACGGTCGTTATCGTACAAATCTAACCATCAACTAGCCATAGAAAAGGATGCAATTATGATCACCAAAGTAGATATAGGGTTACACTGATAGAATTCCACGAGTTTTGGTGTTTCACTGTTTCTGCAGGTGTAAACTGGAAAAGACGCAAACCCAGGAGCTTATCGGAACATAGAACAGGAAATCGGACGCCACGGCAGCGCAGGAACAATTTAGAAGGGACCAGAAGACACCACGCCGAAGCGGAGGCCCGGGGCCCACTAGGCTAGACCGACCGGTCTAGGCCTGGACCGGTCGGTCTGGGCCTGGCCCCGCTGGCGGCCCGCTTCGCCCAGTTTGCTCCACCGCCTTAGGGTTTCATTCTTAGCCGTATATTAAGGTAGGTTTGATCCGATGGCCCACGATCATCGCCCAGGGCTATAAAAGGAGGGTAGGACCCCCCTGGAGAGGGGGCACATTCATTCATTCCTCATTCAAAATCCGTTCATCAGCCAGAAACCCTAATCAGAGCTCCTTAGTTAGAGCCTAGATAGCTAGTTAGAACTAGAGGGAGGCAAGCGAAGGCTTGGATTCCGGAGCCATCAAGAGCTTGGATGGTATAGTTCTTATCTCCTCTCATCTTTGTTCTCTATCATTGTATAGTTATATAATTGCTACAATTGAATTGATGAATACTTATCTACTTATATTTATAGTTATATTGTTCCTTGTCTATTGTGGTTATATGCTTAGTATAGCTAGATTGACATTATACTTATTTATAGGTTCGTATAGCGCTCATCTAATTGATCGTTGGGTGAGTGGTAAACATTGTGTAAGTATGGTGCTTATACGTTGTTTATCTGCGAATGCACCCTATAGGCCGGGCTTGGTAGATCACAGGTGTGACAATCCTGTTGAGTTCTATGTAGTCCAAACCCCGTTTGTAGGCACAGTAGAACTTTTGTACGAAGGAAGAGCGTGCTATGTTCTCAAGCTTCCCTAGTATGTCCACTATCAATAGATGTAATGCTAACCTTAGCTATAACTACTAAGTGTACTGCACTAACCATAATATGCATTGACATATAACTAGAAATTACACAGGAATATCTCTTGATTGTCTGCTAGTAACCCTAATGATATAGCTAGGAGTCTCTATCTGTTTATGTTGATGATTATATACTTATCCATTTCATTTATCTTGTGATTTACCCCTGCATTGAGTAGTGAGGACATGGTTATGCCTATCCATTACACTCTAGGTTATCACGCTACCTTTACACGAGAGCCATGTAGATCTTCCTTTGGAAAAATATAAATGACAACCTGGTAATACTCCGGGTAAAATACTACAATGGTATTTGATCTATGCGCTTGCGGATACTATTTTTATATTCTAAATGGTGGCATGATTTAATACCACACCCCTTGGTGTTATGCTGGGGATGACAACTTAGCATTCTAGCAGCGATGCTCTGCTAAGTATTTTTAGCGCCGTTGCTAGAGATAACATTAAGAGGTGTCAACAAGCATTTTTGGCGCCGTTACCGGGGATAGGGATTTGTCTCTATTTCTAGTAGCGACGTTAGAAATGCCAACAACTACTTAATTAAAAAAATATAAATAAATAATTAAACAAGAAGTAATTAATTAAAGCATCAATTTCTAGAAAAAACCCTAATAACTAAAACAAGATTAATTAATAAAAACCTAACTAAAAGCATCACTACTACCTAATTAAACTAAATATAACTAAATAATTAATAAAGAGTAACTAATAAAACTCTGAAGGTTAAACCCTAGATCAAAAGGTGGCTAAAATTAAAGGGAAAAAAAGACAATAGCCTAGCTACTCCTCTCTCTCAAAAGAGGTAAAACCCTAGGTTAAAAAAGTGGCAAGGATTGAGTAAGAATGGTTAAAATAAGGTAAGAGACACATAAACTAATATTTCTTAGCAACCTCCTTCGAAGAAATCAAGATCAAAACTTCCCCCTTATATTTTGTCAAAATCTGGACCTCCAAATCTCCTGCATGGAAGAAGACACGAGTTACAGTATGTACAGTCTGGTGGTGGGGAGGAAGAGGGGGTATATGTAGGGAGAGGCTCACCACAGGCGGTTGATCTAAGAAAACCACCTGTGAAGATGGTGTCATTTTCACAGGCGAATTTCAAAGGGAACCGCCTGTGAAAATATACATTATCACTGGCGGTTCCTTAAGTGAACTGCCAGTGTAAATGGCGCTATTTACACTGGCGGTTCACTTAGCGAACTGTCAGTGCTGGTCTTTTTCCACAAGTAGCTCTAAAGCTGGGGCCTTTGTGTCGATTTTCAGTGGCGTCTCTCAACTGAAACCGCCTATAGAAATAAGTCCACACGGTCAATACAAATGGTCTGTGTACCGGCGGCTGCTTGTGCGTCCAGTGCTTTCTGCTTTGCGGTCATAGGACGGCCGTGCGCCCGACGATCCTGAGCGTCACCATCGCACGTGCCGTGGTTGGATTTTACTTGTCCATCGACACTTGCCGTATACGTTCGGTCTTGATTCGTGTCCAAATTTGAGGTCCATGGCTGCATCATGCCTGCCTGCATGCTTATCACCTTCGATCTATATTTCCCATTTTATAATGTGTACAGTAGTGTTATTAACTCACTAGAGGGGTTAGGGACCGCCCCACTTCGTGCCTGGCTGGCTGACCAATCTACCTCAGCACGTACAGTGCCATGGCGACGGCACCGCCCCACTTCGTGCTGGTGCCGCTGGTGGCGCAGGGCCACACGATCCCGACGATGGACCTGGCGCGCCTCATCGCCAGCCACGGCGCGCGCGTCACGGTGGTGCTGACGCCCGTGAACGCCGCGCGCCACAGGGCTGTCCTAGAGCACGCCGCGCGTGCAGGCCTCGCCGTCGACTTTGCCGAGCTCGCGTTCCCGGGGCCCGCCGTCGGCCTCCCCGAGGGCTGCGAGAGCTTCGACATGCTGCCCGACATCTCCCTCCTCGCCACCTTCTACGAGGCCCTGTGGATGCTCCCGGAGCCGCTCGAGTCCTACCTCCGCTCGCTGCCCCGTCTCCCGGACTGCCTCCTCTGCGACTCGTGCAGCTCGTGGACCGCCGTCGTCGCGCGGCGCCTCGGCGTCCACCGGCTCGTCGTCCACTTCCCGTCCGCGTTCTACATCCTCGCCGCGCACGTCCTCGCCAAGCGCGAAGTCTACGACCGCGCCGCCGACGACTTTGAGCCGTTTGAGGTTCCGCCGGAGGATTTCCCCGTGCGCGCCTTGGTGGTCAACAGGGCGACGTCGCTCGGGCTGTTCCAGTGGACCGGGTTCGAAAGGTTCCGGCGAGACACGCTCGACGCCGAGGCCACCGCCGACGGGATACTCTTCAACACCTGCGCCGCCCTGGAGGGCGCCTTCGTGGAGCGCTTCGCGGCCGAGCTCGGCAAGAAGGTCTGGGCGGTCGGGCCGGTTTGCCTCGTCGGTTCCGACGACGATGCCAGCGCCATGGCCTGGAGAGGAAACTGGGCGGCGGCGGCGGTGGACGCCGAGCGAGCCGTGTCCTGGCTTGACGCGCGACCGGCGGCAGCGTCCGTGCTGTACATCAGCTTCGGCAGCATCGCGCGTCTGCTACCGCCGCAGGTCGCCGAGCTCGCCGCCGCGCTGGAGTCCTCGCGCCGGCCGTTCGTCTGGTCGGCCAAGGAGACGGCCGGCCTCGACGCCGGGTTCGATGAGCGCGTGAGAGACCGGGGCCTCGTCGTCCGCGGGTGGGCGCCGCAGATGACCATCCTGTCGCACCCTGCCGTTGGCGGCTTCCTCACGCACGCCGGGTGGAACTCGGTCCTGGAGAGCCTCTGCTACGGCGTGCCGATGCTGACGTGGCCGCAATTCGGCGATCAGTTCCTCAACGAGGCGCTGGTCGTGGACGTGCTCGGCGTCGGCGTCCGGTCCGGCGCCAAGGTGCCGGCGACGCATGAAATGCACGCGGCGATAGAGGTGCAGGTCGGGAGAGCCGACATCGAGAAGGCGGTGGCCCAGCTCATGGACGAAGGCTCAGCGATGCGGGCGAGGGCCAAGGAGCTCTCTGCACGGGTGAGAGCCGCAATGGCCAAGGGCGGTTCGTCGGTCGCCGACGTGAAGGACATGGTTCGCCACGTGGTTGAGATGGCCAAGAATAAGAGGGAGCACGAGGACACGGGTCTTGGTGGAGGGGAATTCGTGATGATGAGCGAAGGCAAGGAGAAGAAGATGGAAGACTCCATGCCAAACACTACTGATGAGTGATGACTGATGAGATTCGTCATTCGTGTCGTAGTCTTCGTTCCGACCCGCGCGCGCAGAAACAAGCTCTCGAGGACTGGACATACGAAGATCGACATATATAGATATTTGATAATATAACTTTTATACGTACCACAAATATATATTTTCTACCCGGCTGAAGTTTTGTCATTGTAAAATAAATTTTATACTAGCAAATATGCCCATGCGTTGCAACAGGATGTACTGCTTGTCACCTAATAAATTATCTATGTTTCATTTATTTAACGATCATGACATCTATTCCAATATGTCTTAGAAGCGAACTTCGTGCCATCGTTTGACATGTCTTGAAATTAAACTTCCCATTAGCAATGGACATATGTTGTGCTCACTTGTTTGAGGACGAATTGTGAGCCGGATTACAAGGCATGAGAAGCATGAGAGTATTGCATAAAATTGAAAATTTTGGTCACAAACACTCTTTGAGTTTTATGTCCGAACATTACGCTAAAACGTACAACTTGTTGTTATATCATAACCTAGCGGTAGACCTAAGCAAACTAAGCTCCCACTATATTAAAAAAATCTTTCTCGTTGGAAGTCGAATCTGAAAAAGTTATTTTGTTTTACACTATAAAATGCCCGTACGGCCCATCTAGGCCTTGACCCGACCAAACCCGGCCTAAAAATTAGGCATAACTTGTCCAATATATAGGTCATAAGCGGAATATTTCACACGAAGGAACTCGCAAAGTTACATAGAACCGATGGTAATTTACCAACTCCATGAATCTTAGGAGAAAGTATTAGGAGTTGTTAGGGAGAGATTTTTCCTATTTTTCAAAAATCCAAGGATCAAGAGGTGCTGGAGATACTCTAAGCCTATTTCATTTATAAGAGCAATTTATTCGAGAGCTTCACACCTGATCCCATCTCGTGTCGGCATCTCAAAAGAAAAAAGAGAAAATAAAACTCCCTAAGGATGGCCACCGCACGGACTCATCAAGTTTAGGCTCTCCACCACTTACCTTATCCATCCTCTCTGGCCATTGCCGAGCTCGCGCCGCCCGCGGCCACCCTGTCCCTGGCGTAGCCCAGTCGCCGGTCTCGAGCCACCCGTGGTTGCCCGGTCCTGGCGTCACCCAGTCGCCGGTCTCGCACGGCCCGTAGCTTCCTCTCGCGAGTCTTCCTGCAGATGGAAATCCCCGCGCTCAGCCGACAGCCGCTAGCCCAGGCGCCGCTGCGGCCGCATGGCCTGCATCCGCCGCATGTTTCCACGTATCCCTGCCTCTACGTCGCGCTGCTACACAGCGAAGCGGCTGCCGAGGCGGACAACACGGTGGCATTGTGAACTGAGGCAGCCCCAGTGACGCTCCGTGCGGCTAGCAGTTGGTGCTGAATGACGAGATCTGCCTCTTCCTTCTTGCAAGGTGAACGAATCGAAGTTCACCGCACCGAGTGTGGCCCTTCATCAATCATCAAGCCAGGTGCGTGGATCGACGGCCAGTTAGCCGGACCACAGTCTCCTTATGGCGACGCTTCTCTTTGTTTTTCGAGGCGGAGTTACTCACTTTGGGTTTGAGGCGTCGCGTGATGCGGCAAGTTTGATGTAAGGATGGTCTTAATATGCTTCATAGGAAATTTTTCATTTTATATATTGAACTATTATTATTAATGATCTCCTACTCTAGGTATCAGTTCCTGTCTTGGTGTAGTCTTTTAGAGTTCTTTTTCATCTTGAATCCTTTCTCTCTTGGTCTTTAGTGCATTGTAAATTATTCTTGATATCTTGAATTGGCTCGTTGTATTGAACTGGATTTCTTATCACATCTTATGGAGATTCTGGGCAATTGATTTGAGGAGACTGGGACAGTTTTGGAGGCAGAGAACAACATAGTTTGTGGATCGTGTCCTATTTGATTTTGGATGCTGAGTCTATCTTACAGGGAGCTGTCAGAGGGAGATAAAGAGGTCGATTAGAGGTGGACGAAAATTTAGTTTAGGCAGAAATTTTATCTTTTTAGAGATAGATGCTTGTTGGTCTGGCCGTGCACATCACACGCTGCTAGCCAGAGTTTGACCCCTCGTTTGTCAAAGGGGTGCAACTTTTTGTTGAAAAAAATCCTCTTGTTCCATGCCAAAGCATAGATCTAAGATCGACTCAATCTCACAGGAGCTACGGGTACAGTTATTATGGGTGGAGTAAAAAATCCTCTTATTGTATGCCAAAACACAGGTCTAAGATCAGCTCAGTCTCAGGGAGCTATAGGTACAATTATGGATGGTGGAGCAGGTGTGAGAGTTCTCTCAACATCTTTGATAAGGCTTTCTTCTCTGGTTGTTCATCAACCCTAGATCTCGTGGCTAATCAATATTTTGAGTGCCCGATAAGGCAGCAACCAAGCCCCATACCCCTTCCGCATTGCCTCTCAAGGGACATGAGGGGTGACCGCCGCCGCCAGGCCTAAGCTCCCATGGCATACTCCATCCTCAACCAGATCTAGAAGCTGCTCATGGTTGCGTTCCATCTTTTATCCATCAGTCAGATTTGGGCAAGTGGCTACCGGTCAACCTTGGATCTAGCTCAGTCCAATTCGGCACATGATTGTAGTTTGTTGTTGACACCCCTTAACATCACTATGAGAAATAGATATAAAACCTATCCTCAGCAACAGCTCTAAAAATGCTTGTGGGCATATTTTTGCATCGCCATTAAAACACCGAGTTATCATCTCCAGCTATGATGTTAGGAATATGGTATTAAATCATGCCACTATCAAGAATATAAAATAAGTATTCATAAACGTACAGATCGAATATCATAGTAGTATTTTACTTAGAGTATTACTAGGTTGTCATTTATATTTTACCCATGAAAAGATCTGCTGGTGTGTGTATATAGGAAAGCTATATGGCCTGATGTGTAATGGACAGGCATTAACATGTCCTCGCTACTCAATGCATGAGTAAGTCACAAAATAAATAATAAAGATAAGTATAAATCATTAGCATAAACAGATAGAGACTTCTAGTTATATCATTAAAGTTACTAGTAGAACATCAAGAGATATTCTGAAGTTATTCCTAACTATATGCCAATGCATACTATGATTAGTGCAATTACACTTAGTAGTCATCGCTAAAGTTAGCATTATATCCATCCATAGAGGACATACTAAGGAAGTTTGAGAATATAGTTCGCCCTTCCTTCGTATATAAATTATATTGTGCCTTATAAACAGGGGTGGAATACATAGGACTCAATGGGATCATCATGTCCACAATCTACACCAAACTTGGCCTATAGGGTGCATTCGCAGGTAAACAACGTATAAGCACCACGCTTATACAATATCCACCACTCACCCAATGTACATCTAGATAAGCACTATACGAATCTATAAATAAGTATAATGTTAATCTTCTATACTAAGCATATAATCATAATAGATAAATAACATATAAACTATGAACATTAACATAATAGTATTCATCACTTCAATTGTAGCATTCATAGTATTTTCACAATGATAGAGAACAAAGGTGAGAGAAGGTAAAGAACTATACCAATCTAAGCTCTTGATGGATCTAGAACTCAAGCCTTCGCTTGCCTCCCTCTAGTTCTAACTAGCTATCTAGGCCCTAGCTAAAGAGCTTTTGGTTAGGGTTTCTGGCTGATGATCGGACTTCGAATAAGAGATGAATGAATGAGGCTCTTCTCTTGGGGGGGTCTACCCTCCTTTTAAAGTCCGAAGCCATGATCGTGAGCCATTAGATTAAACCGACTTCAACGTGCGGCTGAGGTCAATCGTCAAAGGCGGCGGAGCAACCTAGACTAAGCGGGCCACAATTGAGCCAGAAGGGAGACCGACCGGTCCCACCAGGGGGCTAGTGCATCTCCGCTTCGGCGTGGTGTCTTCTGGTCCCTTCTAGATCCTTCCTGTGTTTCCCTGGCGTCCAATTTCCTATTTTATGTTCTGAGAAACTCCTGGGATTGTGTCTTTTCTAGTTTACACTTGCAGAAACAGTGAAACACCAAAACTCATGGAATTTTGTTAGTGTAAACCCTATATCTACGTTGTTGATCGCAATTGCATCTTTTTTAGGGCTAGTAGATGGTTAATTAAAGACATTAGCGACCGTCAACATTTGCCCTCCCTTTCCCCAAGCTATCTCTCCTCCACAACAGTCATCGCTCTCCTTGGTGTTGTTGGCAAGGGGACTGGTCGTGGCTCTGCTCCACGGGATGCCTTTTTGAGGTATCATCCGCTATGCTCGTGATTTACCATCGTCACGCATTGTAGGGTAACATCGGGCTGGTTCCTGGCTCTGTCACTACTGTTGCTTGTTGTCAAGGGGTGACCTTCCTCCAAGGGCTCCTTGGGGTGGAGGTGGGGCTCCTCACCATTGTCGGTCTCAGGTGTGGCCAATAGTGCCACTATTTGTTCATGGTGCCCAAAATATCGCCATTAGTCTCTTTACTCCACCATCATGCATGAGCATTGATTGTCATGTCTCACCAAATACCTAGTTAGCAAGACCATGATCCCCTCTCTTGGATCTCCTCATTCTCCTTTTCTAATCCCTCCCTCCTTTTTGAGGCTTCCTTCCCTCATTGGGCATTGGTAGGAGTCGATTGGAGCCTAGGAGTGCTTCCATACTGTGCAAACTACAACTATCGTTTGTCTTCTTGTTGGTTCAAATCTTAACAATTGCTTGGGGAATAGAGGTCATCATGGGAATATTCTCACTTGAGAGTGTTGTTTGTTGATGTACAATGACATGTTGTGCACATCTCAAACACCTTGGTTACAAACCCTTCTCTTTGATGTTTTGCACAAGCTCTAACTATCATGATTGGCTGCCAGTGGCTTAGCACTGCCTTTCTCCATGATCCTTGGTTGTCTTGTCTCATCGAAGGCTGGTGAGACCATGGTCCCAAATTTTGTATCTCCTTGTACTCTATTTTACTTGCCCTCTTTCCATTGAGAATTCCTCTCCCCTCACTGTGCATTGGTGGGCGTTAATTGGGTCACGGATGTGCTTCTAAGACAATGTAGTCACGACTGTTGTCTATCTTAATCGACTCGAAGCTTAACAGTCGCCACTGGAGTAGAGGTCACAAAGTCTAGCCTCTTGGTTGTGTTGTTGTCGACGAACGACAATGTGCCACACTGAAGCTTGCCTACGTGTGCTTGGCTATCGCGATTTGATAAGAACTATCATTTTGCCACAATTTGGTGCTCTGTAATAGCTAGTGCATTGTACTCTTGGCACCAACAAAATCTGAAATTGTATTTGTAACCAAATCATCAACATATTATCGAGGTGGAGGATTCTCTCTCCTGTCTATCCAAAAAAATCTCGCCATGACAACCAGAAACACAACCAGTTGGTGCCTAAAACCAGGAGTATAGTGCTAGGCACTATCAAAGTATCATTACAGGGGCGTGATGCACTAATCTAGGTTGTGATATACTTCCTCTGCCCAAAAATAGTAATCATATTAAACATGAGGAAGTCATATACTCCATCCATACTAAGAAATAAAGTTATTTCAGACAGTAACACAGTCCAAAAGCATATTTTTGGCTTCTTATTTTTCTAAAAATATTGAGCTAAAAGTGATATATGTATGTTTTTATGAAAATATTTTTGAACAAAAATCTATTCATATGGTTTTTATATTTTTAAGCTCAGTAAGTTAAAAGTTATTCTTGATTATATTGTCAATGTTTGATCCAAGGCTTCTCCAAAATAACTTCATTTTTTATTATGGGCGAAGTACAAATTAGATTTTGATCATTAATTTGTTTTATATTATAAAATCAGTGGGTAAAAATCAATTTGATCTAAGAAAGACCCCAAGTGTTGCCTTGAAAATTATGTGGAAGAGTTCTGGCTTGCTTGCATTAAAATCCATCCCTCCAGGAAACCATCAATATATGAAGCATATGGCTCCTCTTTGAGTTCTATTTTCTTGGGAATGTTCGTGGGATGAGAGCACGATATGATAATGTGAATTTCTTCGAATCTACCATTGGAAGGGGTAGCCCCGGCTATTAGATGCCAGATTTCATCTGGGTTCCTAGTGTGACTTGACAAGTATCCGGTAGGTCAAGGAAGGAGGATTTATTTGGAGATTGAAAGAACGTTTTGGCTTCTTCCTATTACGCTTCAACGCAGAAGAAGATTGTTAGAAAGGGAAGGAGGACGATATATTTTTCCAATTGTTTCAATTGCCCACCTCGGAATAGACTTTTAACACAAATCCGTAAGTTTTATGCCTAAAACGTTCATAAAGTTTAACTAATTCTTGGTCAAAATTTATAAAGTTTGAGTTTTATCCTAGTGAAATACGATTACCACCAACTGATGTTCTTAAAGAAGTCCGAAACAATAGTGAGATCCGCATGCGGACTTGCCAGCCCTGGATCCTATTCGTATCGTCGTACGCACTCGTGACTCCTAGAGCGTCGCCTAATAAAAGACGCGCCGTCCTACCCGCGTCGACCGGACAGGGGTTGACACCGTGCCCTCTCGTCGAATTGGAAGTTTGGAACACACAATGGCGAGCTGCTACCGGCGTGCCTCCGCGTGCATATGCATGTCGCTCCTCAGCGTCCTGCTCCTCGTCGTGATGCCCTGCACCACCGGAGCCGTCGTTGCCGCCGAGGACAACACTCTGAGGAGCTACGTTGACTACTTTATCGGCGATCTGTTCCAGAAGCCTAGCAGCTTGAACCGCAATATGGTACATATGAACGCACCCTTGATCTATTTCTATCTACTACTAATTCCGTTTTGACTTTTTTATTATAAGTTTAACCACTCATTGGAGCTTGACTTACTTTATTAATAAAGATCTTCAAAAATAATTTAAATTTAACTATATTTGGATAATTTTTTCAAATAAGATGGGTAGTTAAACTTAAAATTAAAAAAGTCAAACGAACAGAAGAGTATCTCATAAATCCTATGGGTTTGTTTTTTTACTGTGCGTGACATGCTTGACTCAGGAACCAAACGCGCAGCCACCGCGATTCCGACCGTGGCAATTCATCGACGTCCCGGACGACAGCGTCCTCGCCTTTGACTGCGCGGGTGATGTCCCCATGCTGCGCGTTGTCCCACGCTCCGACGACCGCACCGTCATCAACAACAACGATGGCGCCATGCCACTGACGGACAACACCTGTGGCGGCGGAGTGCAGGCGGCCGGCACGGCGCCGATGCACTACAAGTTCACCCACGTGGGCGGCGGCAATGACACGAGAGGGTACTGCGCGTTCTTCTGGGGGCAGCCCTCGTCCGTCGGGGAGAAGGAGGGAGAGGACGTTCCGCCTGCGCTCATGCCTGTGCCCAAGTTCCAGCTGAAGGCGATCCTCAAGGCGGTGGCGGCGCTGATGGATGCGTCGTGGAGGAAGGAGAGGGGTGACGGGGTCATGTCGGACTCGGTGGCCTTCTCCGCTGACATGGTGGTTTTCTACGTTAATATCGATCCCAAGAAGCCGTGGTTGGTCGCCATGGGGTGGGAGGACGTCGAGTTCCGCCAGCCGTGGGAAAAGCTCGACGGCAAGATCAAGGCTCTAGACCTAGGCACTGTTGTTGTCTAGCTTTTGGCTTCACAATAGATGGATGGAAAGTGAAAGTAGTGGTTTGATAGTGTCGATGTGCTAATTTGTTCAAGATGTGAACTATACATTAGAGTATTACCCCACCAAAAAAAACTATACGGTATTGATTGATGGAGTCTCAGAAACTATGACGCAACTCAGCTTCACGAATTTTCTTGTTTTTCGCTTCAGCTCTCGATAAGCAGTTCTACCGGTGTTGAAGATAAAGCTATATATATTATAATAAACCATTAGGGAAAACAACTCTACGGGTGAAGTCAAAACATACTCTCACATGAATCCTATGCAGTGGCCCACCAAAACGAGTTGAAGCTATGTGAAGCTACTATTTTTCGCTTCATCCTCACACAATCGCTTGTAAGATCATGTTTTTTAAGGAGTTTTACCTGTGAGTTGTTTGAAAAATACCTATTTGCTACGAAACATGTTCAAAAAGATTATGGAAGTGTTGAAGAAGCTATGCTGAACAAGACCATAGTTCTTTAAAAACTGTTTGTGCTTCTATTGAGGTTTAGTAGGCTCATCTATTGAGGTTTATTAGGCTCATAACTAAGCAGATGTCTTCTCATTAATTAACTTTTTGCATGTATACAAGTAGGTTTGTACTATATGCAAAAAGCTGACTAATGAGAAGACATCCTGCTTAGTCAGATGTTTGAGTTCTCCTACGAGTCGTATGGGATTCTAGATTTTTTTTTTTGGGGGGGGGGGGGGGGGGGGTTGGGGGGGCGTCTGGGCACCACGCCCAACAATTGGGCTTCGCAGCATGATACGACACTGTATCCACTCCTGTCCTTGATCGTTTTTTAATTTCTCCATCGAGTTGAATCTCAAGCTTCCATGCTCATGAGCCAACAGTGAAAATCATTGCACGAAAACATAACACCTGAAATATAGCAAGTTCCTATTGGAAAGAACATGTGTACTAGATTAGAATAAGAATATATACTATACATACATTGTACTTATCGGTCCGGCCGGTGTTACTAAAAATGGCGGTACATTAAGGCAAATTGATTTTCGCAGCAGCAATGTAATCACCACATATAACAAAGAAGCTGAGTACATTAAAACTTGCTAGGCAAAGAAATTGAGAACCCCAATTAATATAATAGAGAGACAGTGCTTAAACTAAACATCGTGGCGTGAAAGACGTGGTCAGCTCAGCTGCTCAAGAGGACGCTGGGCGGCGTGAGTGCCTTCACAATCTCCTTGCAAGCGCATTTGTATCTCAACGCGTTTCTCGGAACGACCAACAGAGTTATCATCCCGTCGTTCTGTGTCCTAGAGTGCACCACCACGTCGGCAGTCAGCGTGATGGACTCCGGCACAGCCCAGCCCCGAGGATCTCCATATGCACAGGCGACGACTCATCCCGCGGCGGCCACAGCTGCGGCACGGCGTACTCCTCCCCGGAACGTGCCAGGAACAGCCTGCGTTCCGGGCCATTTTCGTACAGGTACGGCGCCGCCGCTGGCTGCAGCCCGCTGCCGCTGCAGGCCTCGCCCGACCCCGTGTACTCCTGGCGCTGGACGTGCACGGTGAGCTCGCCGCCGACGCAGTCGAGAAACAAGGCGTGGCCCGGAGGGAGAAAGAAGTCTCGCCGTGTCCATGGCTTCTCTTGTCCCGTCGCATGGGGAGGTGGAGGAGGGGTGCTGTCACTTACCTTCGTCGGAGCCTCGTCCTGCAAAGTCGTCGATCACAGAGCGCAGGGGAAATTAATTAAACATCGTGAGTGTAAGAGAGTTGTTTGAAGGATTTTTATACGCCATTCAAGTCCTCGACACTTGATGATGACGGGATAAAAGAAATTGTATAAAATAATATGTGCAAAATATATGGAATTTGTATGAAGTATGAAACCACATGGGGTTCATTTTTCTCATGGAAAGACGAGTATTTTGGAGTTTCACTAAAATTAATTATCGACACCTGCCGCTCATCAATGCACGCATATATTTGTACACATCTATTTATCCTGGTGCAGGGCAGTTGACTGCACCAATACATACGTACGTATTAACGTGGTTGATTTCTATATAGCTGGAGCCAAATACGGAGGCCCACTTAGCAGCTGCTGCATGCTTCATATATGGCAGCTGGTTCACCGTGTGGCGGTTGAAGACTACGTTACTTTTAAATGGAAATGTGCAAAAATACAAGGAAACACGTATTATTTGACAATTCCATAAATTATGGAAATCTTTGCAGGCACCTTGATTATGGGATGTCTCTGGAAGAAATATACTTACGCATTATATTTTATGGAAGCCATCATTCATGATTGATTCTCCTGATTGGAAGGGATTGGCTGGAGAAGGAAAGATATAATATAGTAATCAGAGCATAATAGCGTGTAGCACGGCAAGGTGTTGATTACGTACGTGATTTGCATTGCCTTCTTGGCTCTTCCCAGATGGCCTATAAAAGGAGAGCTGCTGCACACGGTTGAAAAGGGGACTCAGACCAGCACATCCACACACATCGCTAGGCACAGGCAGAGAGGAGGCTCTTCCTCTACCTGCTGCCACTCGTCATCTGCCTGTACGTACAAGAAGAAGAAGAACACCCTCGCTCGGCTGTCCTGCTGCTTGCACCGGTGCTCGTCCACCCAAGGAGAGACGCCTGGAGCCGAGCGGCCAGCCTCCGGAGGAGATGATGGCGGCCACAGGTGGTTACACAAACTAATTCATCTCTTTGCCTTTAGTTTCATGCACGAACAGGTTGGCACATGGACGGCAGCTGAGCGTGTGGCCGGGAAGAAAGACAGCTGCAAATCCACGACGACTCGATCCGTCGTCTTCGCTTGGGCTGATGCCGTCACTATACTCGGACCTTGATTGCTCGAGGGCCGTCGCAACATCTTGCTAAACACGAGCTGCTGCATCATCAATGTCATCTCCGGCGGGCTTATATCACCCGCCGACTGCACCATGCACGTCTGATCAAGCTGTGGCCTCATGGCTTGGAGAAGGCACGCCGTGCTGGGACGTGCCCTAGTCATTGCCAGGAAGTCGCACGGCGGATTTGCTTGGCTAGTCTTCGTCGAGGTCACCATCGTCACAACGTGTCCGAGCTTGCCGATCAGAGCGTGAAGTTTATTAAAGCATGTCACAACACCTGGGATGGCTGCCGAGTTCGTCGCGCCATCCGGGAGGTAGCAGTTCAGGGTGCCGCACGTTGTTGGAGACCATCTTCGTGAAGGCCATCGGAAGCCCCTTCATTGATATGATTAATGAACACATGCAAGAGCTGTATTGGCGGAGTACAGTGACAAGAAGCTAAGCACATACACTTGTTTATACCAGGCAGCTACAAGAAATTAAGAAGCGCCGGCGTTCCAATTCACATCACGTCTATAATTGCTTTATCCTTTAAGCATTATTGGGCAAACACATACATGGGCTAGTGTCGGGCTATAATCGACGCTTCACCTCTTCTCCATGTATATTACCACCAAGAAACCATGACGTTCACACATCGCCCGTGACCGACGAGGCCGGACGGCAAGGCTAGCCTGAGCAATGGCTACGCTATAATGGCACTACGGACCGACGAGGCCGTAGATCACGCCAATGCCTGCATACACACATCATCCACCATCATGCATGGAGAAGACAGAAGCGAAGACGAAGATGACGACCACGTGTAGCTTAATCGGAGGTTTTCCGTGGATTAAATCCATGGGAGTAATTAACTGGGAGCTTCTATTTAGCCCCGGGAACCAGAGATTTCACATCGCCCAAGTTAGATGGCCCTTGCATCATGGGGCTATGGAGCGCAAATATATGTCAAATAAGGGAACTTGTAATTTTGTTGATCGAAAGAATTAATGAAATACATGTTTTCCCTATCTACTTGTCTTATTTGTGTACTTAGTACACTGGCACGCCCGCGACTTGTACATTTTATTTTCCCCCACGTGTCGTTGCATTTTTGTCACAAACAAGAGTCATCATACAATTTTCCCTTTTCTAGTACGTAGTATTTTGTGCAGG
The DNA here is from genome assembly GCA_015844335.1 of Chrysopogon serrulatus. Taxonomy (NCBI): domain Eukaryota; kingdom Viridiplantae; phylum Streptophyta; class Magnoliopsida; order Poales; family Poaceae; genus Chrysopogon; species Chrysopogon serrulatus. Next base: position 99,565 of record JADLZL010000360.1, on the reverse strand, counting down.
CATACCAAGTGATCGCAAGATTGATGATCAACTTGGCCATCGTCTTTCATTGTGACGGTCAGTTCAGTCTTCACATCGTCAGTGCCGCCGCCTGACCCCTGCTGGACATTGTAACTGATGTTCTTAATGCTTGCGAGATTCTTGGACAGCATGCCAACCAAGTTATTCATGATCTCCAGATTCTGCTTCCTATAGCCCTCTGCATACAAGATTTACAACATTATATTACGTACTCCCTGTGGTGTGGTTACAGAAAACATGCAGTATTAACAAAACGGAATTCAATTATCAGTTGTGAACTCGAGGATCAATCGATTTAGTTTCAAGCTAGGCAGATTTGCGTATATTTTCAACTCATATAATTAATAAGCACCTTGAATCAGATTGACATTACTTGATCGAGAATACGTACCCATGGTTTCCTGGATCTGCCCTAGTTTCGTCTCTGTCTCCTCGTGGCGCGACACGAGGTGGCCCTTGCTATCGCTGACGACCGAGAGGAGCAGCCCTGCGTAGACGAGCATCACGGCCATGCGCACCCCACGCAAGGCTCTCTTGCCGCTCGTTGGCGGCATGTCGGTCAACCGGCTGATGTACAGATGGTAGACTGCGGCGGCAGCGATGGCGACCGCGACGCCGGCGTCGACCAGCCAGGCACCGCCCATGAGTGAATTCGATTGATATCGAATTATATTGAAGCTTATATTAGGGTAGTACACCTATGGCTCCGTGGTTGACGAGCTCTGCTATCCTCTCCTGCTTTTATTTGCTGGTGTAGGTATATGAGAGGCTATCTTAGGTACATGAGAGGCTATCTACGTACATGCATGGCAGACCATTAATTGCGAGAAGTGAACAAGAACTCGTGTTGTTCTTCAAGTACGCTCTAGATAATGGAAACTGGAAAACCTAGTAGCGTACTCCCTCCATACTCATATTAGTTGATGTTTAGGACATGATTGTGATTACCAAGAAGTCATTAATTAGAGTATAGTTTTCCCTGTCTGCCCCTATTAAATAGGGCTGCGGTCGCTCTCATGCATGAAACTTTCCTAGCTCATCTGGTTGGTGCAGTGTGGTGTGAGCTATGAAGTAATGAGGTCGAACCCCAATGGATGCACTATTTTTGCCGTGGCTTCATTTTGCATGAACCCCATTGGGCCTCTCCTGCTGCTGCATTTAAACGCCTCTAATCTGGCCGCTTGGACTGCTCTCCCACAAGTAAATGCCGGACGGGAGGCAAAGCGCCAACCAGGGGCAAACAAGTCCACAACCCCACTACCCAGCCCAAAACGTCAAGCTTTGCAAAATCAGGCTCCATGCCTAGAACGTCAACCTTTTTAGATATGGAGGGAGTAGGATATATAAGGACTCGTCGTTTCTACTATTTAGTACCAAAAATGCAAAACATAGTAGGATAGTGATCAATGTAACATGATTGATTGCTTCTCTAATCTATACCTTTTTAAAACTATTCGATGAACTTTATTCAAGATAGTTACATTTGTTACCTAATACTTGTAAGAACAAAAACAGAATTGGAACGGAGCTGTTTGCATTGGTGCCTCTGGCCCTCTGGGTAACCATGGAATTGTGTGGATGGGCCCCAACAGGACCATCGAAGCATGCACTCCTTAGGGCGCACTTCCTTGCCTAGAGTTTGGCATCGGATTGTGCCAATGGCTGATCCTAGGAGGCATTAGAACACACATTCGCACTGTTAACCAGGCTAGACACGTGAGAAGTTTAAAGACGTCATCGAATTGTGATGGTGCATAGCATCGAAACAATCTAATGGCAGAAAACCATCTCTAGGAGCTCTCTAGCCGGCCATTCGAGTGAGAGAGCAACACTGCAAGAGAGATATATAAGATTTCTGAACAATGTTTCTATCACTATGTCGAACGATCAAATGGCCAAAATGAAAGATATAGGTATTGAGAAATTATACAACTTTATAGTTGAATAATTTTTTATTTGAATTAATTATGCTAATGAAAAGTACGATTGCATTTCTCAAATTTGAAATTTAAATTTTCAAAAGTATCTCAGATGGGAAAACACCCAAAATGAAAGTTATAGATCTCAAAAAGTTATGAAACTTTGTAGTTGGCAACTTTTTCATTTGAATTTATCTTGTCATGCGAAACTGCATCTGAATCCACTCAAATTTGAAATTCAAATTTTATAAACGACCTCAGAGATGGAGAAACTCCTTAAATGAAAATTGTAGATCTCGAAAAGTTATGAAACTTTGTAGTTGACAAGTTTTTTATTTGAATTCGTTTAGAGCCTCAAACAAGCAATTTTCACGTGATTTTGCATAATATTTAGGGAACCCAAATGGAATATAAACATATGTGAGTGTGTAGTGTAGTGTAGTGGTAGAGGAGGCTTCATGCGAGGAAGAGGTCATGAGTTCGAATCCCGCCGGATGCAAAGTCTCGAAAAATGCTACGAAAAATCCCAGTGGACGAGATGGATGAGAGCTGGCTAGTGGGCCCTTCTTTGATTAAATTTTTTTCCTATTATTTTCAGGTTTTTTTTCATTTTGATCTTTGGCGAGTGTCGAGCACGCGGCAAAGGCTTTGCCGAGTGCCCGAAAAAAATACTCGGCAAAGAGGTCTTTGCTGACTGGTTCTTTGCCGAGTGGTCTTTGCTGAGTGCAATACTAGGCAAAGCCTTTGCCGAGTGTAATATGGCTTTTGCCAAGTGTTTGAGGCACTTGGCAAAGAAGGAAAATCCGGTAGTGGGGCACGACAAAGTCAAGACAATAGGCGCTGGAGGAAGACACGGTCGGAGTGTGCGCTTTTATTGGCCGGCCGGCCGCAGCCGGCATGGATAAGATCGGAAGGGGGGAGAGGGTTTGTCTTGTATGCGGTCTGGAGAGACAAGCCAGGGAGATGGATCGATTTTTGCAGAGGCCATGTAGTGTCCAGCGGCCGCTGGGGTGGTTTATCACCTACTGTAGGAAGCCTGAAGGCTCTATCTCTTTTTACGATTCCACTTTGCCGATCGTTCACTCACATCCAATCTGAGCGAACGATGGGCTCTAATCAGTATGTGGGACACGCTGATATCAGTGTTTCAAAAAGCTGAACATTTTTTAAAAAATGCTATAACTCCCCAACTATGTATCTATTTGTAATTTCATTTATACCAGTGTGTTCTACGTGACAAGACGAACAAAACTAAATCTCACTTGAATATATTTTGAAGATTTTTTAAAAATGCTATAACTCCCAAACCGTGTATCTATTTGTAATTTCATTTGTACCAATGTGTTCTACATGACAAGACGAACAAAACTAAATCTCACTTGAGTAGTATATTTTGAAGATTTTTGTTTACCTTTTTTCCCTTACTACAGTCATTTGCGTGTATAAGTTTTTTGTCATATTCTGGTACCTAAGTTATACATAAAAGTCATATGTATAAGTTAGATTCTAACTTTGCAATGTTATAAGATATGAGTTTACACGTAATAAGTTAAATGTATAAGTTATGAGCATAACTTAGAAATGTTGAAGATCACATAAGTTATATGTATAAGTTAGATTTTAAATTAGATGTATAAGTCGTTATGTGTCTGATTCTTGCTAAAAATAGAAAACTTTTCATAAAAGGAAAGTTGCGGAATTTTTTTTTTTTTTTTTGCCAAAAATAGAAAGTTAAGGGTTGTCTAAAATCGCTTGCTGATTTTCATTTGGGTGAACGTTCGCTAAATAGTCTCACACATCTCTCTCTATGCACCAGGAGTCCAGTACCCCCCCCCCAGCGTCCGCAATAAATGTTTCGCGTGCCCAACAACCTTTTTATATTTTATTAAGGTTGAATATTGTTCTATTCAAGCTAGAAACCATTCCACTAGAACGTATAATAATTTCACAAACCTCGAATATTTTCTATTGCAAATTTATAAACACCTTTTCCTGAAATATATAAAAACAATTCTCTTTATGAAATAAATTTCCATGCGAATGTGATATATTATTTCTGCTAAACATGGAACACCGGTTCCGACGACCTGCTAGTAATATTTTTATGCTAAATAAAAGTGATATGGACTCACTAAAAATAATTTAGGTGCTCCAATGACGACTACTAAAGAACACCGGCACTTTGATATCTCACGGAAAACTTGAGCCTTCCTACCACTCTCTTTGCATTCACTAGTTTACTTACTTAGAATTTTTATACTAGAGTAGAGTTAAAACTTAGATTGCAAAACACTTTGCCAAACTTAGGTGAATTAGGCTAAGCAATATGTTTATATTCAGCAAAGAAATTGTAAAAGAAAAATTCAAACCACCCCTTAATCCCTTTTAAGTGGATTACCCTTTCAAGGAGGGTAAACAACAAGAATTAATGAAGAAGAAACTAGAGGTACATAGTGACATTAAGCCCATATATAGGAAAGCTCCAAACGAAGAAAAAGTTATATGACATGAAAAGGAATACCTCATCGTGGGAGGAATATGGAAAGAAAGCCCAGCGTGATAGGATAGGAATAGATATAGTCAAACCATAGAGACAATTATTCATTTAGAAAATTATTAAAAATGACAATAATGCATACTTAAGGAACTAAGAATGTTACTCGTTTCACTTCCTATAGGGTGGAAGCACCGCAACAGATCGGTAATCACCGCTGTCTCCAATCTCCTCACTACCGCCAGTTTTAACCCCTAAGTAGTGAAAGTCGTTTGTGATAAGAATGATTAGCAACACTGGTTGGGAACCGATAGTGACGATAGATTTTCACCACAGGTTCATGCTACCAGTCAGCTGTGATTAAAAATTTTAGAAATCCTAAGAATTGAAAAAAAAAAAACCACAAAATTTATTTTAACCTCAAGAAGGTCCCACAATGGCAACCGAATCTCAGGGATGGCAAGGGTTGTGGATTGACCTTGATTTAGAAACTAGTGATCACTTAGTGAGATCAGTAGAGCTGATAGTGTTTAACAACCCACAACTTCTCCACAGGAAAGCAGTTGCAATTCAGGACTAAAGGTCTTGATTTTTAGTCGAGGTTCCTACAATTGAGATTAAAGGTGTTTATTGAGTAAAAAAACATGGGGCGTGGAGATTCAAACTCAAAACCGCCCAATTTAGCACTTACGCGCATTGCCATCTTAACTTCTCCACACATCTGAAACAAAAAAGATATTCTTTTCTTTCAAAATAACTCTAAAGGCACCATTAGCCCTGGTTCATGTCTCAAATCGAGACTTAAAAGTCACATCTTTAATTTAGGTTCATGTCTCATATTGGGACTAAAGCCTCCCGCATTGACACGCCTTGGAGACCGTTACAATTTCAGGGCTAAAGAGTGGAATTAGTCCCTGTTTGCATTATAAACTGAGACTAGGTTCTTTGCCTACCTTTAGTCTCTGTTGCAATTTTAAACGGGGCTAAATACTTTTGGGCCACCGATGGAAGGTTGTTTTTTACTAGTGAAGAAAGCAATAATAACTGCGAAGCCACATTCTTTTCTACTGAAGGCATGCACTAGGTTTGGATCATTGCATAGGTTAAAAAAGCACTCACAAACCTTGTAATAAACCAAGATAACAACAACTCACACATTCTCTTCTTCCTCGAGGTTTGGTGCAGTTTTGTACACAAGAAACACTAGCAGAATGAAAGCACGCAGCACCTGAATCACAAGCTGTGCCTGCCAAGTCACTCCTCTGGCTTGGTAGCGAAGGGCAGGTTCAAGTGCTTGTAGCTCGTGAATCCGCCGTCAACCACAAGGTTGTGCCCAGACACGTACTTGGCGTCGTCGGAGGCCAGGTACAAGGCGGCCCTCGCCACGTCCACCTCCTCGCACGTCGCGCCTTTCAGCTCGCCGAGGCCCCTGATGATCGCCACTACCTGCTCTTCGTCGGCGGCGCCGCCGAGCAACGTCGAGAAATTCTCCACCACCATCGGCGTCGGCACCGCGTACGGCGAGATGAAGTTGACCCGAACGAGCCGCGCCACGCCCGCGGCTTTGACCACACCCGCTTGGACACCGAGTACGGGTACGTCCCCAGCCCTCCGAGGACGTCGCTGATGCTCGCCATGCAGAGGATGGAGCCGGCGCCGGCGGGCGCCATGACGCGCGTGGCGTGCTGATCCCGGCCAGCGTGCCGCGCACGTTCACGGCCATGACCGCGTCGAACTGCGCCAGGTCCAGCTCGGCCATCCTCGACGTGCCGGACAACGAGCCGGTGATGCCGGCGTTGTTGAGCATGACGTCGAGCCGGCCGTGCCGCGCGACGGTGGCGTCCACGGCCGCGGCGACGCTCTCCTCGACGGTGACGTCGCAGTGGACGAAGTGAGCCTTGGGGCCGAGTTCCTCGGCGGTTTCAAGGCCCAGCTTGGAGTTGACGTCGGCGATGACTACGGCGGCGGCGCCTCCTGGATGAACTCACGGGCCGTCGCCTTCCCAAGCCCACTGGCTCCGCCTGTGATCAGTGCAATCTTCCCCACAAGCCTGCACATTTACAAGTGCAAAATCCTTCTTCGATGAGTGGGACTTCAAATTAAAGCGAAAAATACATTTCAAAATGAATGGAAAAGCAAGAGACTATTTATGTGGAGCAAGATTTGGAAATTGGAACTCTAGACATCCGAAACGAAAAATATGTGAAATAAGAAAATTAGAGGTGCATGTTTTTTCAATTCTTTTACCTCCCCTTCGCTGGCACTGGAGCCGGCGCCCCCGAGACCTTAGGCTCGCCGCCGGCCATGGAACGACGACTGTCCTCCTGCGAGGCCATTCTCCTATACCTGCTAGCTAGCTCCAAAAAATCCAAGGAGAGCTATCAATAAAGTCAACGCTGGGAGCGCTTCTGTGGGCTGTGGCCAGAAGGGTAGGGAGAGAATGGTTGCTCGCTTCTATATGAGGGTAGTTGAAACTTGGAAGGGACCTGGAGTCTTATACAAAATCGAGGAGCTGGTGAGCCCTGACACTGACATCAGCTCGAATAATGCAGATATATATGAACCGATTCGTTAGTTCTCACAGAAGTTGACCTAATGGTTATACTAGCATTATTACTAATGTGCACTGCATGCATATGCACAACTGCATGATGCCATTCATTTGTGCTCAATAATGCTGCTATAACAGCATGTGCAGTACACATGCACGTTAGAGTACATGATTGCATACATATATCAATGTGCATTGTGCTAGTCAATACATGTACCAATTAAGTGCAATTGGTGGGAAACTTTATAGCATATTTGGTTAGTTGGTGAGTCGAGCCTGGTTTGCATCTGGGAACAAAAGCTCCTAGAGGACAGGCTATGTGGATATAAGCATATGCAAGCTATTGTTGTTTGGTTATCTGCAGCTTAACTAAGAAGAGACCATGCCTGGTTGTCTAAATGGAACTATATTGAATGAATTAAAAAAAGAAGCAATATTATAATATTTAACTTGTGTAACTACGTACACTCTAGTAGTCCCTATTTTACTTTCATATTGTAATATACTTGAAAATGCACTACTATCACTTAATACACATTAATTACATGTTAATAGCATTGTTAACAGAACCATATGCGACACCATACGAGTTTGGCTCGTCAGAAACCCAAAAGAAATTTGTATCTGGAGATCGAGCTAGACTCTCGACTGCTTTTTGCATATGAGGATCCAGGTTTAGTGTTTAGACCCAATTCGGCAAACTGAACACTTGAAAGGTAACCTGCTTCTGGGGAGCCTGGTTGGCAAGAACCAGGCAACCACACAAGCTATACCGTGCGCTCATTCAGTTTGCAAATGAAGTAGTACTAGGTTTGCATCAATACACCACTACAACACTTCATTTTTCCGACAACGTTTGACACAACCCACAACTTCTCCACAGAAAGAAAGCAGTACCTGCGAAGCCACATTCTTTTCTACTCAAATCCATGCACTAGGTTTGCATCATTGCATTGGCTAAAAAGTCACTCACAACCCTTTGTAAACCCAGATCACAACAACTCACACATTCTCTTCTTCCTCGCGGTTAGGTGCAGTTTTGTACAAACTAAACAAAGAAACACTAGCAGAGAACGAAAGCACGCAACACTTCATTCAATCATCACAAGCTGTGCCAGTCAAGTCACTCCTGTGGCTTCGTCGGGAACGGCAGGTTCATGTGCTTGTAGCTCGTGAACCCGCCGTCGACCACAAGGTTGTGCCCGGACACGTACTTGGCGTCGTCGGAGGCCAGGTACACGGCGGCCCTGGCGATGTCCACCGCCTCGCAGGTGGCGCCCTTGAGCTCGCCGAGCCCCCTGATGATGGCCGCCACCTGCGCCTCGTCGGCGGCGCCGCCCAGCATCGCCGAGAACTGGTCCACCACCATCGGCGTCGGCACCGCGTACGGCGAGATGCAGTTGACGCGGACGCCGTGGCGCGACAGCTCGGCCGCCGCGGCCTTGACGATCCCGGCGATGGCGAACTTGGACACCGAGTACGGGTACGTCCCCAGCCCGCCGAGGATGCCGCTGATGCTCGCCATGCAGAGGATGGACCCTCCGCCGGCGCCGGCGCCCAGCATGACGCGCGCGGCGTGCTTGATCCCCGCCAGCGTCCCGCGCACGTTCACGGACATGACGGCGTCGAACTGCGCGAAGTCGAGGCTGGCGATCTGCGACGTGCCGGGCGACAGCGGGCCCACCACGCCGGCGCTGTTGAGCACGACGTCCAGCCGGCCGTGCCGCGCCACGGCGGCGTCCACGGCCGCGGCGACGCTGTCCTCGGCGGCGACGTCGCAGTGCACGAACTCGGCGTTTGGGCCCAGCTCGGCAGCCGTCTCGAGGCCCAGCTTGGAGTTGATGTCGGCGAGGATCACGGCCCTCGCGCCCTCCTGGATGAACTCGTGGGCCGCGGCCTTGCCCAGCCCACTCGCGCCTCCGGTGATTAGCGCGATCTTCCCTTCTAGCCTGTGCAAAATCAAGTGTTTGGGCAGAATTGATTGTGATTTTTTTTTGCAAAGTGAAATGATTGTGAATACAATATGCGATTTGTAGTTTATTGGGGGTAATCATCATTAAATAATTAGACATTGAAACTTGTAGTACTGGCTAAAAGCTTTAAAGACATCTGACAAAGAGTTGAACTAACAACAGCCAACAAAATCAGTGGACGACGATTCATGAAAACAAAATAACAGGATATGCGTCATGAGCACACTACATAGGGGCAGTAAATTTAAATTATTTCTGTATACATAAATTTATAGACTGCAGAAAATAGATAAAAATGCATGGAAAAAACAGGAAACCTTGTCTGCATGTTTTCTTTGTTCTCGAACAGATCATTGCAAATTTTTATGTTGACAAAAATGCACAGAAAATGCATACTAAAAACAATATGGAAACTTGCAATGACGTTGTGAGAGACTGAGAGTAAACAATGGGTGGGTTAGCTAAGAAACCCAGGAAACTCGGGCGCGTGGTTAACGGGAAGATTCTCGGCAATTGCAAAAGGACCTGACAGACAGCACTGTGGGTGGCCTTGCCCTGCCCTTTGGGAACAGCAGTGCAGTGTTCTTGGAAGCTGCCGTGCTTCCAACTCACAAACAGACGCACACGCGGGCCCACACCACACCTCCTCTCTCTCCTCTCGCTGCCTCTCTCTCTCTCTCATCATCTACGAGTACGAGTACGAGTGCTAGGCGAGTAGGAGTAGAGTACTGTATAGTACAGTATTCCTTTCTCTGCCCTCCCTGTCACTGGTGATGGTGAGGGCTGAGATCAGTGATCACATTGGGCACAACAGTAGCAGTCGGCAGCAGCAGCATTAACACCTGCATGCAGATGCACTAGTCTAGCCCTGGTTCTGGAATCTAATCTAATCGAATCTAACACCCTGGAGAGATCAGAGATGTCATTATGCAAGGGATAACGCCAAAGTTTCTGCATCATTTATGCTATGCACCCACCCCCAAATTGCATTGCAGCTGGCTCTGCTGCTGGCTTCCGATGGCTATAGCTAACTGCTAAGCAAGTAGTCATTGGATTGGATACTTCCTCTTAATTACCTTCCTTTGTTGGCTGCCGCCGACGACATCCACCGCTCGCCGCTCGCCGCCCCGCCGCCGGCGGCCAACGTCACCGTGCTTGCTCTCCTCCTGAGAAGTGAGAAGCCCCGGCCCCAAATTAAAAAGATCAACCAATAGAGAAAACATGCATGCAAAAGGTCCGGAAAGTTGGACCAAAACAAGTAGACATTTTCTGCGCTTCTCATGGACTGATGGACATGGTGGAATGAATGAATGAGATTCGAAAGGATAAAAACATCAGAGAACAGAGATACGTACCTAGCTTCGGCGACAACCCGCTGCATCATGATGCCACCCTTTGCTTCACTTCTTGAGTTCTTGTTCTTCCTCGGCTGTGTCTATCTCTATCCCAGAGAGGGGGGAGAGAGGTGAGGGAGAGAGACGGCAGGGAGAGAGAGGTACAGGACTAGTAGGAAGGATGGATGGATGGAAATGCTTCTTCTCGTGTGTACGAGCGCGTTATGCCAAGTGTTGCTGCGAGCTTCAGCTACTGCTGCCTTCTTTATATGCAAATGGAAACAAGCAGAGCTCTCTCTCTCTCTCTCTCTCTCTCTCTCTCTCCATTCTGAGCAAGTGCAGCCAACCACCATTATTATTTATTATTAATGTGTGGTCAATTTGGTGACCTAAGCAAATTAACTCCTGCAGTACTAATTAATACCACTTCTGTTCTTGGTTCAGCTACATTGGCAGTAAGGAGTGGGAAGCTTAGGCGCGTCTAGATCACCCAGCTAAATATGGAGTAGTTGTGTTATAAACTGTTATACTAATACTAACTAGAAAAAAACCTAGCTAATAGCTATAATTATTAGCTAGGTGGTAGGTAATATACTAAGATACTAGCCGGCTTATACTCAAGGATCCAAATAGAATCTCAGCTAATTTTTAGCGGCCAGGTATTTGCTGATCCATGTGATGTAAACAGGATAACCTTTAAGCTACTATTCCATATATAGTCCATAGGATTATCAAGGTTGTGTGCTGGCTACTATTCCATATATAGTCCATAGGATTATCAAGGTTGTGTGCTGGCTCTGTGAGCCGGAGATGTGGAATGTGTGTGTACACTGTAACTTTTGTTGGAGATTATGTAAACCCAATAAATCCGACGGAAAGCACAATGTGTCCCCTTGTCATTCTCTTGCATTGACCAGCTGGTGAGATCAGCAGCGGCATTGGATCTACCGCTACATACTTAAGCAACGATAGCTAATTATATATGTTCTGTACCATACGTCCACACATAAGTACTACATGTCATGCATACCTTTCAAAAGAAAAGTACATGTCATGCATGTGCAGCATGGTGGTCGGTTACAACATAGCTGCATGCACGAATTAATGAATGGAGACCAGGACAAGTTTTTTTTTTTATAGCAGAATTAATTAAAATCAGGTACGTACGTAGGAGTTAGGACATGTAGATATGCATGCAGCCCGTGTGGGACATGTGGATGAATTGCTCAGTAGTCTAAAAGTAAGCTATGAAGTTAGGTGATCGAACCAGCGGTTGACCTGAAAGCCGGTTGTGCTAAAGAGTGCCCTGTGGCATTTTTAGGCTTCGTGGAATTTGTAAACTTTGAACTGAATTCCCTGATTTCCCTCCATATGGCTCTCAGAAAGTGCGAACACAAGGTTTATACTTGTGGTTCAGTTGTGATGATGAGTGATTGATTCAACTACTAGCATCTCGGATGGGGTGCTACTGACGGTGGTGAAAGCCACGAGTTCCACATGTACCTTGGCTTGTGTTGTGCAGGTGTCGAGCATGGAGGCGGTGGCCGACGGCGAGGTGAAGGTCAAGTGATGGCGGGCCGCGCCGAATGGACCGGGAGCGGTGAAAGGGCGGACGATCGAGACTTGACCGAGGGACCCGAATCGCCGGGCGGGATCGCGTTGCTGGCACTTGACTTCGACAAGTGCAAGGACATGGACCGGTTTGTTGGTTTGGGCCTCAAAACCAACGGAGGCGGGTTTCAGTGGTTTAGTCCTCAAAACCACCCGGCGGGTTTCTGGGTTGAGCCTCAAAACCCTGGCGGAGGTCCCGAGGCGAACGGACGGCACGTGGCGGCATCGAGGAGTTCGCGTCGAGGCGAAGCTACCGGTGAGAAGGCGCGGTGGCCGTCGGATCAAAATATCTATCCGGCTCGGTGGAGTTGTACTACAATGTCCTTGGGCTAGGTAGTACGCTCGGTGTCATGTAAGGGTAAAACTGGAATTTGAAATAATTCTCGGTCGATAAGTATGGTGAGGGGAGCTCTCTTACCCCTTCACCTCCTCATTTGCTCATTTTCCTCATTTTCTAGATTTTCCTCCCTCTAGTGTGCTTGAGTGTGAGAGGTCCACTAATTCCATCAATTAGTGTGTAAGAACTCAGATTACCCATGGGAAAGGAGGTCTCGAATCCTCCTTGTCTCCTCGTGGGGTTAGATTGATGTGTTGATTCAGGTTTTGATTGTTGTTCATCGCGTTCTTTGTTTCTCTTCTTCTACCCCTCTTGTTCCCGAGTTGATTTCTTGAGTTGTGATCCATCTTAGCGCATGCCACTTGTTTCTACTTGATCCTTGCTGTGAGAAGATCCTTTCCACCGAAGGATTTCATCATATTCCTCACGAGGACATAGATCGGGTCGAATCAAGGTGCAAGGGCGTTTTTAGTGGTGTTCTTTGTTCCCCTTCGATTTCTCGTTGATTGGCTCCAAATTGGGCGATGACCTCTTAGAGGTAACTCCCCTATTGTCTTGTGATCATGCTCGCCAAGTTTCGTGACAGTTGGTGAAGATTTGGGCTACAAATCGAAAGATCAAAGTGAGGAGGCGATTTTCTGGGCGTTGTTCTTGTTTCGGACTGCACCAACCAGAAGTTCTGGTCATATACCGGAAGTTCCGGTCAAAGATTTTGTTTTGAGTTTGCGTTTTAGAGCGCTTTGATCAGAAGTTTTGGTTCTGGAGCGGAAGTTCTAGTTCCCGAGCGGAAGTTCCGGTCCCCGAGCGGAAGTTCTGCTCCACTGGCGGAAGTTCCGGTCCCCGAGCGGAAGTTCTGCTCCCTGAGCGGAAGTTCTGGTCGCCGAGCAGAAGTTTTGCTCCCCGAGCAGAAGTTCCGGTCCAACTTCTGGTCTGCGCAGATTTCTCTGGTTTTTCTCGTTTCTTCGAGGGCTTGTCTTTGGTCTCTTTCGATAGTCCCGTTGTGCCTCTAGGACATCTCCTAAGGTACCCAGCCACCTGTTGGCTCGTGGATTTATTTGTTGCGCTTGTGTGTTCGTTTTTGGGGTTGTATTTGGGACACTTGGTCAAAAGTTTTGAAAGAAATTTGAGGCTCCCATTCACCCCCATCTGGTCGTCACTCTCGGTCCTTCAATTGGTATCAGAGCCGGTTAAGGATCATTCCACCCTAACCGGTTCGTGATCCACTAGAAGGCGATATGGAGCGCGGTTCGGGAAAGCCACCGTTTTTCAATGGATCGAACTACCCCTACTGGAAGAAACGCATGTCAGCGTATATCCAGAGTCTTGGCTCACGAGTTTGGAAAATTTGCGAGGATCCAAATTATGTTGTTCTTTCCGCTCGTGTTGGTCAAGAGCAAATGGAGCAACACGATGCCAACAGCAAAGCTCACAATGCTCTCTTTTCGAGTCTCTCTCCTTCTGAGTTTGAGCGAGTTTCTCACTATACTACCGCTCGAGAGATCTGGGTGAAGCTTCAGAGCTATCACGAGGGGACTCCCCAAGTTAAGACCAGACTCTTTGAAACATACAAGCGGGAGTATGAGAACTTCACTCAGTTGGATGGCGAGACCATCGATTCGATGATTTCTCGCTTTCAATCGATTGTGAACAAGATGCGAGCAAACAAGGCTCAGCTACCCTATGATGATCATGAGAGGGCTCTCAAGTTACTACATGCCCTAGATCGGAGGGTTTGGGATTTGAAGTTTCAGGCCTTGGTTGAGTCACCCAACTACGCCACTCTCACAGTGGATGAGCTGTTCAGCAAGCTCAAGTCGAGTGAGATCGACAACCAAACCCATGCCAAGATCCGCAACCCCTCTGCTCCGACTATGGCACTGGTGTCAGGTAAAGGTGTCTCTAGTTCTTCTGCTAACCCCTCCTCTGTGATGTTTGCCTTGTCTTCCTTGATTGCAGTGACAGAGGAGTAGTTGGACGTGCTCGGAGACGATGAGCTGGCTCTCGTCATTAGTCGGTTCTCGCGGTTCCACAACAACCGTTTGAACCGCCGACGGGGTGGACTGAAGGATGGATGCTACGGATGCGGCGACCCCGATCACTTCCTCGCCAACTGCCCCAAGCGGAACAAGCAGTCGTTCGGCAAGTCCACCTCTGACAAGCACAAGGAGAAGCGTGAGTACACCTCCGGCAAGCACAAGTCCAAGGGAGGCTTTGACAAGGAAGCAATGAAGCGCAAGTTCGTGAAGAAGTTCAAGGCAAGAGAGCGCGCCTTCCTTGCCTCCCTCAGCGACCTCGACTCCGACGACGAGCATGCATCTTCCTCTTCGAGCGACGACGAGTCCGAGAGGAAGGTCAAGGACAAGCTGAACGGCCTTTGCTTCTTCACCGACTCCACCCACGGAGGCTTCTGCACCATGGCACTTGGTGACGAGGTGGAGGGCGACAAGGCCGATGCTCCTGGCGACGACGACTCATCTAAGGTATCACTTTCCCTCGATGCACTTGCCGCTGAGGTTGATGATTTGACTGCTACTTTGCTTCGTCAGGATAAGTTACTTAAGCATGCTGCTAGTGATAGAAAAGAGTACAAATCCAAGCTAGAAGTAGCGCTTAAGGAGCTTGAGATAGTTAAGAACACTTCCATAGTGTCTGACGAGCCAGAGTGTGAGTTTTGTAGCATTTACATGGCTGATCTTGCTAGTCTGCAGTCCAAGTACGCTGAGTTGGTTGATGAGTTTGATAGTGTGTGTGCTTCACCTGTCTTGTTGGGTGCGTGCAAGTCTTGCTCAGACTTGCAATCTGAGTTGGCAGAGAAGAATGCCAAGCTTTTCTTACTTGAGAAGGCCAACTCAACTAGCACTAGTGTGGCTAAGTGTGC
Organism: Chrysopogon serrulatus; assembly: GCA_015844335.1. Classification (NCBI taxonomy): domain Eukaryota; kingdom Viridiplantae; phylum Streptophyta; class Magnoliopsida; order Poales; family Poaceae; genus Chrysopogon; species Chrysopogon serrulatus. Next base: position 84,447 of record JADLZL010000360.1, on the reverse strand, counting down.
ACTTTGTGAGGGTTTGGAGCTAGAGATTGCCAATTGCCGGCATGGCAAGGTGCGTACTGAGGAGGAAAACACATACCTTCGGACCATCTTGAGTTAGGTGTCTTGCAGTGAGCCGCAACTTGGCATGATGGTCAACCAATTCAGGAGGGGAATTGGTGGACCGGGATTAGGCTTTGCTTCAGGTGGGAAGGGTGATGATCTTTATGGCAAAGTTGGTGAGTGTAGTGGTGTGCTCCCGAGTGAAAAACCTACCACTACTCCCAAGCTTCTCAAAATCACACCACCTAAGCCACTTGTGCTTCCCACCAAGGATGGAGTGTTTGAAGAACCTCCAAAAGCTCCACCTCAGAAACAAGTGTGGATTCCAAAACCGAACCATCTAACGAACCCACTTGACACACTCCCTTCTGTTGGCGTTTCTTAGCACATCATCAAGTTTGGACCCCTGGTGACAACGCCAGAAATGCAGTTCACATTCCTTAACATCATTACTGAGAATAGAGGTAAATCTATCCCCGGTAATGAGTAAGAAATGCTTGGGGTGGTGTACCACAGTTACCATATCACTAGATCAGCCATGCACACCTCACCAGTTATTCCCCTTACTGCTACTGGTGATATACTTCTGATGATAGTTTCAGACTAGTCTGGCACGGGCACCGTGGCATACCAAGACTATTCTTACCTCTATCAAGAGAGTTATATCCCCAATAACGTTAGGACTATAGCCCTAGCTGCTAGTGCCTTGGAGATGCTATACGGTGCACTTTCAGCATTCCTTGACACTAGTGCTAAAACTATATTCCTAACTACAGTAGAGATATAATGGTGATCCGGTTAACCTTTACAATTTTGGATATTAATCCGCAAGCGCACGGAATTACCGTTGTACCATTTCAACCTAGAGAATTCCTAGGTGTCGTATTTATATTTTCCAAAGGAAGGCTAGGGTAGATTTTAGTATGAAACCATAATCAAGAATACTATACGTTGTATGAAAGGTAGACTAATGTTCATAACAGGGGTAAACAATACAGTTTTTATGATAGTGGACACACACGTACTAGTAGATGCCTCTCAAGTGGGGAAAGATGAATGCAGCATAAAGAATAAAAGAATAAAGAATAAAAGAATATCCTACAGGAGCAATGGTCCTAATACTGCTAATGTCTAGATAGTGGATAGTCATACAAATACATGAATCAGAGATAGAGCTGCGTTTGCGATGGATCGGAAGACCACCGGCCGCTGGTCTGCCAGCGAGATGGGTGGTAATTTAGACTCCTACACCATAGCCGAACATGGGGGATTACGAAGGGACGGACAGGGCTTTCACCACCTGCCACCTACCCCCTCATCCGTGGACTATGAAGTGCAATCACCGGCTACCCCATATCCGAGCACCACGCTCGTATATAAAATAGCTACCCAAGCCCCCCCGGGTCTCTCACCCTACGGATGAACGAGTAAAGAACTTGGATGTTGTGCGATGAACCACCAACCCGCACACAACTCTATTCTTCATCATCTAAATGTATGAACGACTAAGAACGGAGCTCTATATGCTATGAACATGATATGAACACTATGAACTAGCAAACATATCATGAACAAGGTATATGAACTAGAAGTCCTATGATCTATGATCTAGCTACACAAACTAGTACCTGGTTCATCTACACAAACTAGTACCTAGTTCATCTACACAGAATAGTATTCATACCAAAAGTAGCCAAGATGTCTCCTCCCCTTACAAGTTGAGCTTTGCTCCTCTACTACTACTAAGGATAAAGAGAAAAGTAGAGAGGTACACTTGAGAGTACAAGTGAGAGCTGTAGTGTGGTGTCTTCTAATGAGGGAGTGCCCCTTCTCTTTTATACTAGCTTGAGGTCAGTTCCAGGGCTGAGGTGAGTAAATGCCTGGCCAAACCGCCTCTACAACCGACCAAGGGAACCGCCAAAAGAAGATGGGCCAGGCCGGCCTCCCTGGGGGGTGCGCCCCCTCGGCCCCAGCTTCGGCTCATGGCCCTCTTGCTGCTCCTGGATCTCTCTCCCGTGGGTTGTTGGCCCAGTTGACATCTTGGACTTTGGTCTTTGCTTATTTTGTTGAAATACGCCTTGCCGGAAGGCGCATTCTCGTGACCTTTTCTTCCTTTTCTTGTATGTTTCCTGTAAATCAATAATTCTCCAATACAAGTGGAAATAGGTCAATAGTAAAGGTATATGTGAATATATCTATGATAATTCTCCCTTTTTGGATAATAGTTGGCGGTTAAGGTATGTCGGTAATCACCGCCAACAAAATCCCCTAAGCTTACCCTTTGCTCGTCCTCAAGCAAAGCTAAGAACTTGGTTGTTGATCAGGAGCTGCTACAGTGCCGATTATGTTTCGCAAGTGCCAGGATTATAACAAAGTTTTCTTCCTTGATTTAATAAATTGGTCGTCATACTCATCCTTTTCACTTGTCACTTGTGGGGCTTGTAGCTATCACTTAATCTTTAGGTTGGTATTTTAGCAAGAAAGCTAGACATAGATTTTGTATACATTCTACTCTTTTGAATTGCTTTCTTCCCGGAGCTTGTATTTTTTGTATGAAGAACAAAGCCAAATGATGAGATCATAGCAAATTACTAAGCTATACACTTTGATCGGAAGTCAAGTTTATTATATATTTTTTCTTTTTGAACTTTTATGTATGACTTTCTCTTTTCTGTCTTTCTGAGAAGTGGGGGCTATCTCTCTAGCGAGTACTTTTGTACCCATTTTTTCGCTCGAGCGGATGTCTTTGCACCCCTTGTTTTCTCTCTTTTTTTTGGCACATACCTTTTTGGTATGGCATCTTTTATTGGCTCATGCTTCTTTGGTATGGCATCTTTTCATTTATAGCCCACACTCTCTTTTGACTTCTAAGAGAGAATCAATACATAGAGAACAAAAATTGATTTTGATTGTGTATGTGAATTTTGATCATGGGTGTATAACAAAGCAATCTACTTTAGACCATATCAAAGGACTTTGGTTTTTATTTAATTTTTAAGACTCCGGTATTCAAGCTTTTTGTAGAGTAAGATTGTAACAAATTCTTAGTCTAACCAAATCAAGCTTAATACCATCCCTAGACTAGATCGAGCTCTATGCATCCCACTAAGTTTTCAAGTTTCTAAAGTGAATATTTAAAACCAATAAACTTAAACCTTGGAAGAAGACTAAGTCATAAGCTAGGCACAGATGAATCATAAAATAGAGCAACTATTCTTTATTTCAACAAGGAGAAACTATGCATAGCAATATTCACATATTTGGAGTGGAATTCATTCATTTTCATTTTTTTTCATTATTATTATTATTAAAAAGTGAGAGAGTTATACCTTTATTCAGGGGTTCTCCCCCAAGCTGGCTCAAGACCTATATGTTAGTGAAGAGAAACTTCCCCAAAAGGTTTTATGCTCAAAAACTTTTATAGGTAAGATATTTTACTTTATATTATGGTTAATTTTCATGATCCTTTGTAAACTAGAGTTTGGTTCACTGATCAAATCTAGACAATTGTCAAGTTTAATCAGAGTAAACTTCCTATGCTAAGCACCATGCTTAAAGATAGAAAGTTTATGACAATATGTTGGATCAATCAACAATCCTCAAACTAAAATTTTGTTTAAAAGGGTCATGAAGATATTTTAGTAATGTTAGTAGGATAACTTACCAAATTACTTTTTGGTAGAGGGCTCTCCATTTTGAGTCTGGGGAGCCAGACTTTTCTCCTTGTCTTTGAATTTTGAGGAAGACGGAATATTCGTGCTTGGAGATGAAGGCACGAATGCTGGCACCTTTGGTTGCCACACCATCTTGGTCTTCCTTGATGGTGTGGTGGTGGGCTTTGTTACTGGTGCGGTGGGTGGCTTCGGAGTCTCCTTGAATTTCCACGCCTTTTGATCTGTCTTTTGTGATGGTGTGGGTTTTGTTTTGTTTGGGGTTGGCTTGACCTTTTTCTGTTCTTGCTTCCCCTTGTTCTTGGTTTTCTTCGGAAAACCACCCACTGGTAGAGGGTTAACCTCTACTTCCTTGATACCCTGAGGATTTGGCCTGTATTTGATTCTGACCATTTTGCACTGTTCCACCCTAGGCCGGAAATTGAATGTTTCTTCATTCCCATTGATGTTGAAGCGGATTGTTCCCTCTCCAACATCAATTTGTGCCCCTGCAGTGCTTAAGAAGGGTCATCCTAGGATGAGAGGTGACTCTACAGGCACGAAGTATCCTCTTATTTTAACTGGGATGTCTTCTGCAATCCCAGCTGGGTAGCGCCTTGATAAATCTGCTAGCTGTAATTGCATTGATGTGGTTGTAAGGTGAGTAAAGTTGAGCTTGTCGAAGACATCTTTGGGCATGACGCTAACACTTGCTCCTAGATCACAGAGGGCCGAGTCAAATTTCTGGGTTCCGATGGAGCATGTGATTGTGGGGCACCCAGGATCTTTCTTCTTTTCTGGTAAGTGGTTGAGTATGGCTGCACTACATTCTTCTGTTAACTTGATAATCTCTGTGGTGGGTAATGGTCGCTTGTTGTGGATGATATCCTTGATGTATTTGGCGTAGGAAGGTACGTGTAAGACATCCATAAGTGGGATGCTTACATGTATCTTCTCTATCATCTCAACAAAGCGCTTGAATTGTTCGTCCACAACCTTTGTCTTTTGTCTTGTGGGAAAGGGTAGATATGATGTAGCTATATAATCCTTTGGTGCTGTTTTCCTTTCTGCAATGTTTTCCTCTGATTCTTCTTCTGATACTTCTTCCATAGGCGTCGTTTGCCCCTTTTCTGCTGTTTTGTTAGTGGGATATGGGGGATCATGAGTGGACTTACCACCCCTCGTGGTCACCGTATTTACTTTTTCGAGAGAGTTTGTATGTAAATTGTTCTTTTCATAGTTTGATGGTAGAGCAGCAGATATCTGAGCTAGTTGAGTTTCTAGCATCTTATTAAAGCTCAGTTGATTTTTAACAACAGAGGATAGATTTTCTATTTTCGTATTTAGGTTTTCAAACATTTTATCATTATAAGACAACTTTTTATTCAAATTTTCATTTATTTTTGCTTGGCCTAATACCAAGTCTTTCAAGGAAGGTTGGTTCAAATTATAATTGAAATTGAAGTTTAAATTACCTCCTTGTTGACGGGGTTGATTACTCCATCCGCCATTGTTTTGTTGGCGATACCCGTTGCTGTTGTTGTTGATGTAGGCAGCTTCTTCACGGGTTTTAGGGCAGTCATTCCCTGAGTGGCCAACATTGCCACAGACTTCACACGTCATGTGTGAGTCTATAGCTTGGACGTAGCCCTTCTTCATGGCTTCTTTCTCATGGGCTCTTTCGTCCAATCTTTTGAGCAGTAGGTCCATTTTTGCGACAAGCATATCTGCCTCTTTGACAGTATGCATGCCCTTTTGTTTTTGTGACTGGGACCATTCCTCCCCCATCCTTGGTTGGACAGGATGTTCTCAATCAGGGCTTTTGCTCCAGTGATGGTGAGGGAGAGGAATGCTCCTCCAGCTGCAGCATCCAGATGGCCCTTCGACATAGGGATTAACCCCTCATAGAAGGTTTGCAGGATCATCCAATCTTCCATCCCGTGGTGTGGGCAGTCTTGAATGTAGTCTTGTAGCCTGTCCCATGCCTCGGGGATGTTCTCTAGGCTGCTTTGCTGGAATGAGGTGATCTTCCCTCTAAGTGCAGTTGTTTTGCCCAGAGGGAAGAACTTCGCAAGGAACGCCGCTGAGCACTTGGCCCGGTATCAACAGCTTCCCCCCGGCCTTGAACCACCAAGCTTTCGCCTTTCCCGTGAGGGAGAAGGGAAACAGACGGAGGCGGATGGCCTCCGGTGCGACGTCTTTTATGACGATGGTGTCGCACAGCTCTAGGAACTGTTGAAGATGAGCGTTGGCGTCCTCACTTGGCAAGCCATAGAATGTGCTTGCCTGCACCATAGTGATAAGACCAGTGCGAAGTTCGAAGTTCTTGTCTCCAAGGTTGACAGCGGGCCCAGTGGGCACGTTGGCAACATTGGGGACAGAGTACTTGCGGCGTGACTTTCTGGCCATAGCGGTGATCTCGGGTGCGAAGGTGACTGGTTCGGTTGTCGGTAGAGTACTTGAAGAAGAAACGGTGCGGGACCGAGTCTTTTTCAAGATAGCCTCTGGATTGCTGGTGAAGTTTTTTGACAGATCGAACCCAGTCATACACTATCTGTTTTCATCCACAACAGGAGAAAATAAAAAAGTTATCCTGTATGAACAAAGGTTACTTTTACACAAGTATATTATCCAAGTTTATGTTTTCATATAAAATCTTTTCTAGCCTTCCCCGGCAACGGCGCCAGAAATGCTTGTTGGCGTTTCTTAGCGCATCACCAAGTTTGGACCCCTGGTGACAACGCCAAAAATGCAGTTGACATTCCTTAACATCATTAATGAGAATAGAGTAAATCTATCCCCGGTAATGAGTAAGAAATGTTTGGGGTGGTGTACCTCAGTTATCATATCACTAGATCAGCCATGGTACTGAGGCACACCTCACCAGTTACTCCCCTTACTGCTACTGGTGATATACTTCTGATGATAGTTTCAGACTAGTCTGGCACGGGCACCGTGGTATACCAAGACTATTCTTACCTCTATCAAGAGAGATATCCCCAATAACGTTAGGACTATAGCCCTAGCTACTAGTGCCTCGGAGATGCTATACGGCGCACTTTCAACATTCCTTGACACTAGTGCTAAAACTATATTCCTAACTACAGTAGAGATATAATGGTGATCCGGTAAACCTTTACAATTTTGGATATTAATCCGCAAGCGTACGGAATTACCGTTGTAGCATTTCAACCCGGAGAATTCCTAAGTGTCGTATTTATATTTTCCCAAAGGAAGGCTAGGGTAGATTTTAGTATGAAACCATAATCAAGAATACTATACGTTGTATGAAAGGTAGACCAATGTTCATAACAGGGGTAAACAATACAGTTTTTACGATAGTGGACACACACGTACTAGTAGATGCCTCTCAAGTGGGGAAAGATGAATGCAGCATAAAGAGTAAAAGAATAAAGAATAAAAGAATATCCTACAGGAGCAATGGTCCTAATACAGCTAATGTCTAGATAGTGGATAGTCATACAAATACATGAATCAGAGATAGAGCTGCGTTTGCGATGGATCGAAAGACCACCGGGCGGGCACGCCCAGCCAAATGAGATGGGTGGTAATTTAGACTCCTACACCATAGCCGAACATGGGGGATTACGAAGGGACGGACAGGGCTGTCACCACCTGCCGCCTACCCCCTCATCCGTGGACTATGAAGTGCAATCACCGGCTACCCCATATCCGAGCACCACGCACGCATATAAAATAGCTACCCAAGCCCCCCCGGGTCTCTCACCCTACGGATGAACGAGTAAAGAACTTGGATGTTGTGCGATGAACCACCAACCCGCACACAACTCTATTCTTCATCATCTAAATGTATGAACGACTAAGAACAGAGCTCTATATGCTATGAACATGATATGAACACTACGAACTAGCAAACATATCATGAATAAGGCATATGAACTAGAAGTCCTATAATCTATGATCTAGCTAAACAAACTAGTACCTGGTTCATCTACACAAACTAGTACCTAGTTCATCTAACAAGATCATAGTACTAGAACCATACTCTAATTCTAGAACATAACTATATTGATAAAAAGAGAAGAAGAGCATAATGGAAAGAATAGTATTCATACCAAAAGTAGCCAAGATGTCTCCTCCCCTTACAAGTTGAGCTTTGCTCCCCTACTACTACTAAGGATAAAGAGAAAAGTGGAGAGGTACACTTGAGAGTACAAGTGAGAGGTGTAGTGTGGTGTCTTCTAATGAGGGAGTGCCCCCTCTCTTTTATACTAGCTTGAGGTAGGTTTCAGGGCTGAGTTGAGTAAATGCCTGGCCAAACCGCCTCTACAACCGACCAAGGGAACCACCAGAAGAAGATGGGCCAGGCCGGCCTCCCTGGGGGTGCACCCGCACCCTGGTGCGGCCGCACCAGGGGTGGGCCCCCGGCCCCAGCTTCGGCCCATGGCCCTCTTGCCGCTCCTGGATCTCTCTCTCGTGGGTTGTTGGCCCAGTTGACATCTTGGACTTTGGTCTTTGCTTATTTTGTTGAAATACGCCTTGCCGGAAGGCGCATTCTTGTGACCTTTTCTTTCTTTTCTTGTATGTTTCCTGTAAATCAATAATTCTCCAATACATGTGGAAATAGGTCAATAGTAAAGGTATATGTGAATATATCTATGATAGTTCTCTCTTTTTAGATAATAGTTGGCGGTTAAGGTATGTCGGTAATCACCGCCAACACCTTCCATCTCTGAGGAACCCCTTCCTAAAGCCAAGCCACCTCCAAGAGTGAACCATACCCACAAGAAAGTGAGCCAAACACCTAAAAGAGAGGTGTACCATTGTGAGTATTGTCATAGGGATGGTCACTTGGTTGAGTTTTGCTTTAGGAGAAAGAGAGATGAGAAGCGTGAGTATGAGTTGAACAACCGGAACATGTACCGTCCTCCCCATGGTGTACATGTACCGTCTATTCAGAGACGCACTACTAGGCCTATAGGTGCAATGCCTCAAGGTGCTAGGCCTCAGGCTGCGAGACCACGTGGTGGTCGTGCACGGCGAGGTTCGGGTCGTGGTCAATTTTACTATGAACCTCGTGGCGGTGCTTTTGTGTCCCACAGCTCTAGCGGACCACGTTTTCCCTCTCGTGGTGATCGCTTTCCTTAAATGGGACATGGCATGTTTGGTGTTTTTTCTAACACTTTTTCAGGGCAAATGATGCATCACTAGTATCCTTCTCAGTTTACTAACCCTAGTGGTGTGCCATTTGCTCATCCTATATCTTTCTATTGATGTAGAACGAAGGCTTGGAGAACACATGGCTCATTGATTCCGGATGTTCACGCCATATGACCGAAAGTTCAAATGGTTCTCCAGCCTTGACCCCATGTAACACAAGGAGTACATCACATTCGGGGATAATAGCAAAGGTAAAGTGGTCTCTCGTGGAACCATTCGGGTTAACGAGAGTTTTGTTCTCAAGGATGTTGCTTTGGTCTCAAACTTGCATTTTAATTTGCTCTCTGTTTCGCAACTCCTTGAGGACGGCTTTGAAGTGCGCTTTAAACATGGCATTTCTCGAGTTCTTGACTCTCAGGGAGATCTTGTTTGTCGGATTGTCCCTTTTGGCCGTGTCTTTCGAGCTGATTTTTCTCACTCGTTTGGCTCTTCCCGTTGTTTGGTGGCCGGATCTTCTTCTGAGCTTTGGAAGTGACCTAGGAGACTTGGTCATTTGAGTTTTGACCTTCTTGCTAGGTTGAGCTCACTTGACTTAATCCAAGGATTGCCCAAGTTAAAATTTGAGAAGGATCTTATTTGCCATCCTTGTCGTCATGGAAAGATGGTAGCCGCTTCTCACCCACTTGTAAACCAAATCATGACCAAGGAACCCGGTGAGCTACTACACATGGACATAGTTGGTCCAACTCGGGTTCGGTCAGAAGGTGGGAAGTGGTACGTTCTAGTGATTGTGGATGACTTTTCGAGATACTCTTAGATGTTTTTCATAGAGAGTAAGGATGAGGCTTTTACACATGCTCGAGATTTGATTCTTCGATTGAGAATTGAGTTTCCTAAAAATGCCATGAGAGCTATTCGCAGTGACAATGGCACAGAATTCAAGAATACTTATTTTGAAACCTTTTGCAAGTCTTTGGGTCTTGAGCACCAGTTTTCCTCACCTTACGTTCCATAACAGAATGGCATTGTTGAGCGCAAGAATTGGACCCTTGTTGAGATGGCGAGGATGATGCTCGATGAGCATAGGACTCCTCGAAGGTTTTGGGCCGAGGCAATCAACACAGTATGTCATGTTTCCAATCGCATCTTTCTCCGAGCTTTTACGAAGAAAACTTCTTATGAGTTGCGATTTGGGAGGTTACCCAAGGTGAGTCATTTCAGGGTGTTTGGGTGTAAGTGCTTCATCTTGAAACAAGGTAATTTGAACAAGTTTGAGTCCAGGTCCTCCGACGGTATCTTTCTTGGTTATGCTTTACATTCTAGAGCTTATTGAGTACTTAACCTTGAAACTAACCATGTTGTGGAGATCTGTGAGGTCACATTCGATGAAACTATGCCTTGTACAACCCCTGTCTTTGAGCGTGCAGTGATGAAGAGCTTGGTGAAAGCATTTTTGTGGAGGAGGAGCAGGACGATGCCGATTGGGGTGATCCCGAGTCGACTCCACCGGCTGCCCCTATCGAGCCTGCGACGACTACTTTAGCTCACGGTCCAGACCCCTCTACTTCCACTTCTTGGGGACCATTCGAGCGACTTCCTCGGCTGCGTCGGCTTTGAGGGAGGCACCATTCTTCTTTGAGGGGGGAGGCGATTTCTTCCAGAGAGGCACCTCAACACATTCAGCGTCGCCACCCCGCTCAGACGATGATCGGCGATATTGACCAGTGAGTCACGCGGTCCAGGTCATATCACATCTCTCACTTCGCTCATTCTACATTTGTTGCCTCTTTTGAGCCCCGAGATGTTGGACACGCTTTATCTGATCCTGATTGGGTTAATGCTATGCATGAGGAGTTAGAGAACTTTGATAGAAATCAAGTCTGGGTCTTAGTTCCTCCATCTCCAGAGTGTCGTCCCATAGGTACAAAGTGGGTGTTTAAGAACAAACAGAGTGAAGATGGGGTGGTTGTTAGGAATAAGGCTAGACTTGTTGCTCAGGGGTATTGCTAGAAAGAGGGGATAGACTTTGAGGAAACCTTCGCTCCCAGTAGCTCGCTTAGAGGCAATCCGCGTTCTCGTTATTTGCTTTGCTAAGGGCTTTAAACTGTTTCAGATGGATGTTAAGAACGCTTTTCTGAATGGGTACATAGAGGAGGAAGTGTATGTTAGGCAACCCCCAGGCTTTAAAAATCCCAAGTACCCTAACCATGTCTTCAAGTTACACAAAGCTTTGTATGGTCTTAAGCAAGCCCCTAGAGCGTGGTATGATAGGCTGAAAACCTTTTTGCTTAAGAAGGGGTTTAGGATGGGATCAACAGATAAGACTTTGTTTCTCCTCAAGCAAGGTAGTGACCTTCTCTTGGTTTAGATTTACGTGGATGATATTATCTTTGGTGGCTCTTCTCACGCTTTGTAACATCCCTGTTAACCTAGTATCCAAAAATCGCAACCTTCAAAAACTTTTTCGAAAACTAACCTATGCTTGGTGAGTGTCATATAGGAAAACCTCCTTAGTAAGTTGCACTAGTCCCCATATGCAAGTAGTGGCATGTGCATTTTCTTTTCCTTTACTCACATGTGATTTGCCTCTTTATGGTTTTAAATGTGATGCTAAGCAACTAACAAAGTTAGTAGAAAGGTGGCATGTGGGCCCAACACCCTTGACCTAGACCCTAGATCAACCTGGGTTGACCCCATCAACAACCTTGTGCAAGTATAGATCTTGCCATGCCCTTGCACCAAGTGGAAAAGGAAGAAATGGGAAAAGGGGAATTAGAATAAGAAATAGAAAAGGAAAGGAGGGAAGGCAGCTGAACCAGCCCAGCCCAGCTAGCCCGGCCGCTGCTTCACCCCGCGCTCCCCCTTCTCCCATGCACCGGCGTGGCCCCACCCGAGCTAAGTCGCCGGCCCGGCGGCAAAGACGCGCCCTTCCCTTCCTTCTCTCGACGCCGGCCGGCCGAGCCCGCCGCCGGGCCCCGGCCGGCGCCCACCCGCGCCTTCCTTTCTCTCTCAGCGCCCATGACAGGCGGGCCCGGGGACCCACATGTCATCCCCCCCTCCGGCTCCCTCCTGCACTTTTGCCAAAAGCGGAGGGGCCTTGCCGAGGCTCTCTCTGCCCTCGCCCCACCCGGCGGAGGCGTGGGGATGAGGCCGCCACGTCGCCGCCCCCGAGCCGCGCCTCGCTCCTCCGTTCGTCGCCCGGGCGACGTCCACGGGAGGTCCCCCGCCCCGCGCGCCGACACAAAGACAACCGCCACCCCATCTTTTGACCGACCGCCGCTCTCCACCTGGGGCGCCCGGCGCCGCGCACACCTCCCGAACCCCTAAACCTAGCCCCATGCCCCTGGATCGCCTCCACGTACCCCCACGGTGCCTCCGCGCCGTTCACCGCCGACCCAGGAGCCGCCGCCCTATAAAGACCCCCTCTCCGATGCCCTAGAGGCCCTCCCACCACTCCGCCGCCTCGGTGGTGCAAACCACACTCCAAACCGCCTTGAGGGGACGCCTTGAGGGGAGGGCCGTGTAGGAGAAGGAGGTTCCGGGAAGCAACTGCGCCGGAGCCGCCACCGGGACTACTTCACCTCGCCGGAGCCACCACGCCGGAGCCGAGGAGGAGGACGCCCCCTGATCGGCTACTTCACCGCAGCCGGCTCGGCACGGCACGGCCTCAACTCGTCACGGCAGCATCTCTCCCCGCACCACTATCCTCTCTTCGCCCACACCAACGGTGAGCACCCCACTCCCGCCGTCGCACCCGTCTTCCACGGCCGAGCGCACACGCCGCGAGCCCCCGGTGGTTCGAGGTCGCGCCTCGAGCACGCCCGCCTGCACGCCGCGCCGCACGCGCGCGCAGCGCCGCACGCACGCACGGCGCTCACACGGACATCGCGTTGCAAGCGCACGCGGCTGCACGCCGCTGCCGAGCGCCGCCAGTGGCGCGGCCGTTCAGCCGCACCCCCCGCCCGTAAGCGCGGTGATGGGCTGTGAGCGAGCCTCATCGCCGCGCAAGACGGCCGCCTAGATGTCTAGACGAGAAGGCCCCGCCTCGCCCCATGCACGCGAGCGCCGCCGCCGAGCTCCAACCCCAGCGCCAAAGCGCGAGAGCGGACCCTCGCCGTGTTGGATGTCGTCGGCGCCGTCCGTAGACAACCCCGCCCACTCCATTGCGGGGAAAAGGGCGCTTGGCTTCAATTTCGCCCTTCGGCCGCGCAGCATGGCCGTCCGGGCCGCTTGTCGCCCGACATCGCCGCGCGCCGAACACCGGGAGCCTCCGCGCCGCCCTTGTTCGCAGCGTTTCCGGGTCGCGAAACACCCTAGGGGGCCGCCACGGCACCCTGCCGAAGCCCGGTACCCGCGATCCTTCCCGTCGTGAGCGGCCACGCCGATGCCCGCAGCGACTCGCCGTCGGCTGCACGGGGAGCCAAGACCCACCTTTTTTCGCCTTAGTCATGACCAAGAAGCCTCCCCGAGGCCGTAGGAACCCTAGCTTGCTCGTCGGACCACCGGAACGCTTCGCCGGCGCCGGGAGCCCGGCGGGCGTTGGCCGTGAAGAACGAAGGGGAAGGGAGGCGTCCGGTCCAGCGTGCACTTTCGGTGCGCCGTGGACGGAGAGGAAAGAGATGGGGGTGGGCACGGTCCACCCCGGTGAGCCTACCTGTAGGTTCCGCGGTGCGCCGCCCACTGGACCCGCGGTGGACCAGCCCGTGGCGTGGCCCATATGAGGCCCACACCGGGCCCGCGGCTGCCTCCATTGCCGACACGTGTCGGGCCGGGCCGGCCCAACCCAGGCCACGATCAGGCCCACCTAGACCCGATCCGAGCCCGTCAACGTTGGCCGTTGACGGTCAACGTTGACCGTTGACCTGGCCCCACCTGCCGCTGACTCGGTTTGAACCAGCTAATGATAGGTTGCCACGTGTCATCTGTTTTCAAATAAATAAAACAAAATTTCCTTTTCCTTTTTCAGAAAAGGTTTTAATCTTCGGAAAATCATAATAAATCCATTTTGACTCTGAAAAATATGAAAACAGTGTCCAAATTTTTCTAAAAATGAGCTCTAGGTCATAGGCTTATCCATGAGTGCATTTGCTTCTTTTGGATTTCAGTTGCTTCTTTGTGCACCTCTATAGGAGCCGCTAAACGCGGTGTTATGTCACGCTTTTCGAGAGACGCGGAGGAGCCGACCGAGGAGGGGGAGAGGACTACGAGTACACCGAGGACCCGGGAGACGACCCGACTGCAGGTGCCACGTCCCCACCCAACCTCTTAGCCCCTATCTAGACATGCAATAACTAGAAATGCTAGCGCTCTATTAATTGTTGCTTGTCTTTGCTTTATAGGATGCATGGTAGATTGTTTGAATCACCTATGCCTTGTCGAAACCGATCCCCTGCATACCCGCTGCTAGGATTAGACTCGCGCTTATCATGTTTATCTTGATGCTACTCACATATTACTATCTTTACTGTTAATGTATCATGACTGTGAGTGGCTAAGGCACATGGTGCCGAAGATGTGGAAACCGGGACTTTGGGAGAGATCTTGGCGTGAGTCTTGGGTGTGTAGTGAGGGTTGTGTCGACTGGGCAGGATCTGGGGCAAGTCGCGAGGATGAGCCATGCCGGGGGAGTGTGATCTGGGCACTCTCCATGTGAGAATACCTGTGGCGGGTATAGTTTTGGGAGAAGTTCCGGGAGGAGTGCCTTTGTGGTATGAATCGCCGGGACGGGAGGTGCCGTCGAGGCACGGGGCACTGGGCCCCAGGTGAAGATATCCTGTCCGGTCCCGCTAAGGACTGATTGGGCGAAGGTGCGGTTCATGGGACTTCTCGTACACACCACTCGTTCCTGATGGGCGGGAAACGACTTGACGACTAGCTAGCCCCCTGCCACTACTGCTAGGTTGGTAGGTGATAGTGTAGGGAGGTACGGGTGTCGAGACCCACACCCTCCTGAGACAGCGTGGTGCCCCCTGGGATCCGGCACACGTCTCACAGTCTCAGCGTGCCGGTGGACTCCGGGGTGCCCCAGAGCTAAGTGGTAGAGTGGCGTTGGGCTAGTTAGGCGGCGGCTCGGTATCAGCCTAGGCGAGGCGCATCGCCGATGGTGGTGATCATGTGGTTCCAGGTGTACACACTCTGCAGAGTTGATCGATCTATACGTATAGCCGTGTCCCCGGTCATGGACATTCCCATGAGTTACCATATGTTCGTTATAGTGAGTGGAGTCCATTTCTCTTCTCTTCCCCTGGGTGTGGTGGTTTCCGGCCTTGGGCCGTTGAGGCGAGGAGGAGAGGGAGTCTTCCTCGCCGACTTGAGTGAGAGTGTGGTGACGTTTGGGTGGTTATGGATGGAATGGATGGGAGGAGTATGGATATAAAGGGGATAAAACTTGACAAATACTATTTAATTATGTTAATGCATAGGAAACCAAGAGCCCAGAATAGGACCTTTTGATTACCTTGCA
Organism: Chrysopogon serrulatus; assembly: GCA_015844335.1. Lineage (NCBI taxonomy): Eukaryota > Viridiplantae > Streptophyta > Magnoliopsida > Poales > Poaceae > Chrysopogon > Chrysopogon serrulatus. The sequence goes on along the minus strand of JADLZL010000360.1, from coordinate 69,153 downwards.
TCCACTTTTCCACATAGCAAGCTTCATTCATATGGATGGGATTAGTGGCCAGTACAAATCGTACTGATACATTGTGGTTCAGGAGAGAACATCGAGTGGGAGACCGACAAGGATGACGAGGAGGAGTAGGTGTCTCGTGCTACGCGCAAGTGGTTGACGTGTCGATCCGCTTCTACCTACCTTATGCTTTTCCGTATGTGTGTGTGAGTGTGATTCCGCCTTGAAGGCGATGTAATAAAGTACTTAAATTCTGCTACTTGTACTCTCTAAGTTAATTATTCCGCTGTATGCGCACTTTGGACCGCTGATTTGTCGATGATGGCGATGAGCCCTTCGAGGCCATTGCATTATTGTACGAAAACTGTGACTTTACCCTTCGAGAAAAAGCGAGTTGTTTCACGCTTTGAATGCCAAGTTTGCAGAGTTTATGAGCAGGGAGTTTGAGATGAGCTTGATGGGCGAGTTGACCTTCTTCCTCGGCCTTCAAATCAAGCAAACACGGGATGGGACGTTTGTGCATCAGGGCAAGTACACAAAGGATGTCCTGAAGAAGTTTGATATGGGCGAGGCCAAGCCTCTTTCGACGCCCATGTCGACTACGACGGCCCTCGACGCCGATGAGGATGGAGAAGCAGTCGATCAGAAGGAGTACCGGAGTATGATCGGATCGTTGTTGTTCCTGACGGCGACAAGACCCGACATATAGTTTGCTGTATGCCTCTGCGCACGTTTTCAGGCTTCCCCACGCACGTCTCACCGTCAAGCGGTGAAGCGCATCATGGGGTACCTCCGGTTTACTCCTGAGTTTGGACTTTGGTATTCTGCTTCTTCCTCGCTCTCTCTTTGCGGTTATTCAGATGCTGATTTTGCTGGCTGCCGCTTAGTTAGGAAGTCCACGTCGGGGACTTGTCAGTTTTTGGGATCGTCTCTTGTGTCTTGGTCATCCCGTAAACAGTCTAGCGTTGCATAATCCACTATAGAGGCTGAATATGTTGCTGTTGCTGCTTGCTGCTCCCAGCTGCTTTGGATGATAGCCATCCTACGTGATTTTGGTCTTGAGTTCTCTAGAGTGCCCTTATTGTGTGATAGTACTAGTGCCATCAGTGTTGCTAAAAACCCAGTACTTCACTCCAAGACCAAGCACATAGATGTCCGCTTTCAATTTCTTCGTGATCATCAAGAGAAAGGCGACATTGAGTTGCATCACGTAGCCACCCAGGATCAACTTGCAGATCTTCTCACTAAGCCCCTCTATCAAGCGACCTTTTCTCGCTTGCGAGGTGAACTGGGTGTGTGTTTCCCTTTTTAGAGGAGGGAAGCACTTTGTTTGTTGTACACTAGTTGGTTTCTTTTGTAGTCTAGTTTTTGACTTGTCTTTGTATGATAGTGCATTTGCATTGCATTATATGATATACTTGCATTTTGAGCTTCATGTATATAACACTTGGAATGAAACTATGCTCTTGTTAGTATGCCATGTGAGTACTTTATGGTGCTTATCAGCTTAGGCTCTCATTGATCATCTGCTACATGTTATGAGTTGAGAAGGATTTTCTAATGTGAACTCACTTAAACTTGCCGAAATTAAAAATGTTCACCGCCTGAGATGGTAATTAGCATGTGTAGGATGTTGAGATCTCTTTATGCTATATTGTGCATGCTTGGTTACTATGTCTCATGCTTTGAGTCCCACACTTGCTTAGATACTATACTTGTGCTAAAATCTGAAATCTAAGTAAGTTGAATGAAAAGATCGAGATGGGTCCGTATTGTCCCACATCAAGGTATCGAGACTGCTTCCAATTGCATATTTGGATGAACTTGAGCCTTGTAGTGGATGACCGAAACCATTGCTTTGAGCTCCTGATTGTCTTTTGACATAGGCTCCGCTTGATTGAAAAGTTAAGCTTGACAGTACGGATAACCTCTCGCCCACACATGCTTGACCAATATTTATAATTTGCTGCCTGTAACACCCCCGGTGTTACGTTAACCAAAACCTGCCATGTCATCATCATCATTGCATAAGCATTCATCATTAGAGAACCCTAATTCAAACATTTGAAATGAGTTTACAATTCTAGGGTTTTGTTTGCGCTCCTTCATATCGCATGTGTATGTGTTGATAATTTAAATTTCACTCACATGTTTACTGTTATCAATAAAAGCAATCAATTAAAATCAATCTTGGTGTTTGCAAGTGTTTGCCTAACCCTGACTCACACATCAAACAAGTTTTCTAAAGCAAATGGCGCAAAATAAAGAATCAAATTTGAACTTGGAATTCAAATTCCAAACCCTAGCTCAAGTGGCTAAGTGTTGGAATTAGAATTTCACTTTCAATTTTGGTTAGCTAACCATAATTAATTTTATAAATAAAAGTTGTTAACCAATAGCACTATTTCAAAGTATGAACTTTGTACTTTGAAAATGTACTATTGGTTGGGTTTGAAAAGTGCCACATCATCATTAATTAATTGCCCAAAAATTCAATTTGAAAAACCTTTCAAAAGGGAGATTTTCAAAGTGTTTTTACCCCTTTGCCATTTCACCTCAAAATATTCAAAATTTGGGAAAACTCCAAAAATACAGTTTGTGCATCTCTTTGAGCTCTACAACTTTGGTATACAAAGTTTTTCAAGTTTTTGAGTAGAATTTAAACTAATTTCAAAAGTTATTTAAATTGGAAAATGTCCTCTTTTGAGTTTTAAACTCCAATTCAAAAACTATTTGGTTTCATGAAAAACTTCCTAAATGAAAGTTGTAGACCTTAAAAAATGGAACAACTTTTATTTCTGGAGATTTTCATCTTTTATTCAAAATTTGAAAGTAGTTTTAAAATCCCTAAAGTTAGGGTTTTGTTTTAAATTCAAATTTGAAGTTCAAATTCAAAAACCAGTTTGAATCTGACAAAACTTCTTTAATGAAACTTGTAGAGCACAAAATTTGGAGCAAACGGTATTTTGGGATATTTTTGTGTACAGTACAAATTTCAAAAGTAATTTGCAAAATGGAAACAAATAGGTGTCCCTGCTACAGTGTTGTTGCACGGGGGGGTGCATGCCACCGCTGCTCGGCGCCCATGCCGGCCGGCCGGCCGGCGGCCGCCGTGGCCGTTCTCGCGCATTCCCGCCTTTCCCGCGCCGCCAACCAGCTCGTCGGCTTCGCGAAGACCCTGTCCACCTGTCCAGTCCCTCCTTGCTCTATAAAACCCCGCGCCGGCCGACGTCGTCACCTTTTCCTTCTTCTGCTCACCGTCGACCGCCGCCGTCCTTCCATCAAATTCGCCCGCCTCTGTCCACCACCGATCCAATTCGCTTGCACACAGCCCCGCCGTCTCCCTGCGCACGCGTTGAGCTGCTAATCGCACTGGGAGAGCGTTTGAGCTGCTGGTCCGCCGTCGTCTTCTTCACTGCCGGCTATCAGCGCCGCCGTAAGCCGCCCGCCCCTCGCCAGAGCTCTTCCAAGTGTCTCAAGCTCAACCGTTTGTCTTGTTAGCTTCGCCTTGACTCACTGGTCGTGGTCGGCCTCCTTGTTGTCGCAGCCTAAGCCTCGTCAAACCGGGACACCGCTCCGCCGTCGAGCTCGCACCGCCACCGTCACTGCTACCGCCGTCAAGCACCCTCCGCCTATTCCCAAGCCTGTCTCGTCGTTGTTTTGAAGTCTCGGTGAGCTCCTGAGCCTTACCCGGGTGTTGGTTGCATCTGCCTCACTGCAGCTTGGCCGGAACACCGTCGCCGACGATGTGTCTCGCCATGTCCGCCGCTGGCATCGCTGCCGTGCACGCTTTAGTGGTTAATAGCTCGGTTGCGTTACAGTTTTGAGATCGTCGTGTCGAGTTGCGTTGAGATGTGACCTTCGTGTCGCTTTGAGTCGCCATCGTTGAGTATCGCCGTTGAGCTCCGCCCGCCGTCCGCCGCCCGCGGTCGTCGGTGTGCATGCTCCGTGATCCAACGGGGCCGAAGTTATAGCTTGATGGATGCGGGTTGATGAGAGGGGTGCTCGTGCGCCGGTTGCGTGAGAAATATCGCCGTTGGCGAACGCCCGGCGACCGCCGCCGGGCGTCACCGTCTTTAACCGGGCACGGGAGAGGGAAGAAGGAAGGGCCGACAGGCGGGCCCGCCTGTCGCCCAGAGAGAGAGAGAGAGGCGGCGCGCGGTCCGGGCAGGCCACAGGCCGCTGTGGGTCTTCTTCCGGCCGCATGTGAGCCCACGGGAAAGGACAAAATGATTTCCTTTTTCCAATTTGATTTTATAAATGTTGTTTTCATCTTTTTGTATTAATTTTATTTGGGCAAATAAAAATATGAGAAAAATATGTATGTGCTCTTTGTGTTGTGCTCTACACCAGAAAAATGCTAACTCTATTTTTCCAATAAAATTTAATTGAACTTTAATTTGCTTCTTTAATTAACAAATGCAATTTCCATGATTTTTAATAATTAAAATATAAGTCCAAAAATTATGAAATTTGTTTTATGTGCTAATTAGATGATGGTGATCTTAATTATGAAGTTTGATCCTGTTTTGATTAAGTTTAGTATTACACTTAATTAATACCTAAATTAATTAACGTTTAAGATAGTTAATTCTTTAATTGATTAAGGTTTAATTAATCCCCAATTAGCAAGCTAATTAGTGGCTTTCAACGACTGTAAAAATGGTTAATAAATTAGTAATCACTCTAATCACCATTAGGGTTGCTTGATTTTGGGATTGAGTGATGACCCTAGGTCATTAACCCTAATGACCTTCGGCATTTCATGTTGATTGCGTATCGCTAGTCCGTCGTCGTCGATGCTAGTTATACCTTCTTAGTGCGAGGTTGCCGTGAAGGAAAGTTGTACTCAAGATCGATTAACAATCGTTGCATCATTATCGTATGTCCTTTTATTTACTGCATTGTAATCATGCATTTCAATCGTGTAGTTGTGTCGTCCGAGGAGGGAGTTGATCCAACTCCTATCTTTGAAGAAAGTGTTCAGTGCGAGGAGATTGGTCCAGATCCCGGCAGTGCCATCCCCGAACCTCACTTCTCCGAGCCCCAAGGCAAGCCCCGGATGCATTCAAACCCGTCCTTGTATTTCGAAAGTTTTTATGATTTCATGTCATGATATAATGCATTAGGTGTAGGAGTTGTGTGCTATCCTACTTTGATGCATTTACCGTACCTTGTTACATTACCCTGTACACCTATTTTGATTTTCGAAATGCTTAGTATACGCTTAGCCTTGTTACTAGTGTAGGGTTTTGATAAATTGTTTTCAAAGGTGATAACTATACTCCCTGAAGGGAATTTACGAAAACCTGATGTTGCTTGTCGTTTACCCTTGTTCCGACGGGGTCAAGGGTACACCACAAGAACATGATGATGAGTAAGTCGAGACGTCGGTGGAGTGACTTGCACCAGGAAGGGCTAGTGCCCTGGTGTAGTGTCGTCCACTTGTGTCGGTTAAGGACCGTCCGTTGTTTGGCGCTGGGATCATGAGGTTATTGGATAGTACTAGTCGCATGCTAATGGCGGTAAGCTCCACTTGGACTATTCGTTACTAAAACGGATAGTAGCGTGTACCCATCCTACGATGCGCACCGCCGAAGTGACCGAGCGGCCGTAGAGAGGTGGTGTACTGTACACCCGTTTAAGTATGGAGAAATCCGAGCATTGAGTTGATGTATGTAAGATGTTGAGTGATGCATACATCGTGTGGCTAGGAAGCCCCAGCTGGGTATATAAAGCGATTCGAATCGTCGTTGCTCCACGATATGGGAGACTTGATCCGAGTCTCGGCATCGTAGTAATAATGAAAGTGTGAGAATGAAAAGTTTGAATTCGACAAATGGTTGACAAGTGGTTGATATATATTAAGGACTGGCTTAGTTCTTTTCGCAAAAGGGTGTCTTTTGATTCTTGCTAAAGCCTCACCTTGATTCCCATTAGCCAACATTCCTGAGTCTTCTCCCCAATTTTTTGGTCGGGTAAGTCTTGCGGAGTACTTTTTGTACTCAGGGTTTGTTCAACCCCTGTTGCAGGTGAACCGCATGGGCAAGAGTGCTACGGCCCTTGTTGCATGACGGTTATCGAAGAAGTAACTGATGAGGAGTGAATTGAGTGGCCTCTGGGCAGGGCACCTTTTGTTGAGTGAGTGTAATAAAGTTAAGTAATGATACTTCCGCTGGTTTGTAATTATAACACTCTGGTTTGTATAAGTTTGCAAAAGGTTTGTAAATTAAGTTATTGTAAGTCTTCCGCTACTCTGGTATTTGTATATGAAAACTGTTGTAATACTGTGATGTCTCTGTAAGTATCGAACCTGGAGTGATCGTGGTTTATCGGGGATCCACCCGACGGAACATTTTAAGTTATATGGTGTACAAGCATAGCCGACGGAGGTCTTAGGGACAATGTCAGGTGCTTGTGGGCCATATAATTTATAAGGTTCTGCCACACTGCCAACTCTGAAAATCTAATAAAATTAACAAGTTTGAGGTCTTTGATATGATGTGTGATCATGGTTTGGGGTAGTTCATCTTGCGTACACATGACTAGCACTAGGTTGATTTTTAGCTTGCATTTGCTAAGTGCTATCTTTTGTGGTGAACCCCTTTCTGAAGAACTTAAAATCTGCTTAAAACTGCTTACACTTCATATTTCATATCATTTGATCAGTTTGAGCATATGCTAGCACTTGTCTATTGTTGCCTTACTCACCTGGTTTACCGGCTAGAGCATCTTTTTACTCTGATTGCTATATACCTGAAGCTTCTGCATTTATGCATGTCATTGTATTTTAGGCTTGTTGTGTGCATTATTCAACAAGGGGGAGAAATTTGACATACACACATATGCCTGACACATCACATGCTTATGTCAAGGGGGAGTTACTTGACATGTCTTGAAAGGTTGTCTTCTCAGAAGGAGAGACTAGTTCTCAAGGGTTGAAGGGGAGAAGATTATGTGCACTCATGTATGCATTTGCTCAGGGGGAGTTGTTTTGCATTGCTTCTTGCTAGATGTGTTGAGCCTTGCCTCTTTCTGGAGGATCTAGCGTTTTCGAGTGCTTCTTGCTTGGCTAGCGGTGTTGAGCCCGCTTTCTGCCTCTTCTTGAGGGCTAGCCATGTTTTCCTTGGTTGCGTCGAGCCGTTGCCCATGTCTTTGGGGACCAAGTTTTGCTTGCTTCAAATGACCCCGTTTTGCTTCTCTTTGGCTTTTGGTCGTTTGGTGAGCTTTCTTCTTTTCTTTTTCTTCTATTTCTTTTTCTCAGCCGTGGTGTGTTGGTGTTCAACAATGCACTCATCAAGGGGGAGATTGCGAACACAAGGTTTATACTTGTGGTTCAGTTGTGATGATGAGTGATTGATTCAACTACTAGCCTCTCAGATGGGGTGCTACTGATGGTGGTGAAAGCCACGAGTTCCACATATGCCTTGGCTTGTGTTGTGCAGGTGTCGAGCATGGAGGCGGTGGCCGACGGCGAGGTGAAGGTCAAGTGATGGCGGGCCGCGCCGAATGGACCAGGAGCGGTGAAAGGGCGGACGCATCGAGACTTAGACTGAGGGACCCGGAAAGGACATGGGCCAGTTTGTTGGTTTGGGCCTCAAAACCAACGGAGGCGGGTTTTAGTGGTTTAGGCCTCAAAACCACCCGGCGGGTTTCTGGGTTGAGCCTCAAAACCCTGGCGGAGGTCCGAGGCGAACGGACAGCACGTGGCGGCATCAGGGAGTTCGCGTCGAGGCGAAACTACCGGTGAGAAGGTGCGGTGGCCGTCGGATCAAAATATCTATCCAGCTCGGTGGAGTTGTACTACAATGTTCTTGGGCTAGGTAGTACGCTCGGTGTCATGTATGGGCAAAACTAAAATTTGAAATAAGCCCCGGTCGATAAGTATGGTGAGGGGAGCTCTCTTACCCCTTCACCTCCTCATTTGCTCATTTTCCTCATTTTCTAGGTTTTCCTCCCTCTAGTGTGCTTGAGTGTGAGAGGTCCACTAATTCCATCAATTAGTATGTAAGAACTCAGATTACCCATGGGAAAGGAGGTCCCGAATCCTCCTTGTCTCCTCGTGGGGTTAGATTGATGTGTTGATTCGCGTTTTGATTATTGTTCATCGCGTTCTTCGTTTCTCTTCTTCTACCCCTCTTGTTCCCGAGTTGATTTCTTGAGTTGTGATCCATCTTAGCGCATGCCACTTGTTTCTACTTGATCCTTGCTGTGAGAAGATCCTTTCCACCGAAGAATTTCATCCGATTCCTCACGAGCACATAGATCGGGTCGAATCAAGGTGCAAGGGCGTCTTTAGTGGTGTTCTTCGTTCCCCTTCGATTTCTCGTTGATTGGCTCCAAATTGGGCGATGACCTCTTAGAGGTAGCTCCCCTACTGTCTTGTAATCATGCTCGCTAAGTTTCGTGACAGTTGGTGAAGATTTGGACTACAAATCGAAAGATCGAAGTGAGGAGGCGATTTTTGGGGCGTTGTTCTTGTTTCGGACTGCACCAACCGGAAGTTCTGGTCATCTACCGGAAGTTTCGGTCAAAGATTTTGTTTTGAGTTTGCGTTTCGGAGCGCTTTGATCGGAAGTTCTGGTTCTGGAGCGGAAGTTCTGGTTCCCGAGCGGAAGTTCCGGTCCCAGAGCGGAAGTTCTGCTCCACGGGCGGAAGTTCCGGTCCCCGAGCGGAAGTTCTGCTCCCCGAGCGGAAGTTCTGGTCGCCGAGCAGAAGTTCTGCTCCCCGAGCAGAAGTTCCAATCCAACTTCTGGTCTGCGCAGATTTCTCCGGTTTTTCTCGTTTCTTCGAGGGCTTGTCTTTGGTCTCTTTCGATAGTCCCGCTGTGCCTTTAGGACATCTCCTAAGGTACCCAGCTACCTGTTGGCTCGTGGATTTATCTGTTGCGCGTGTGTTTATTTTGGGGGTTGTATTTGGGACACTTGGTTAAAAGTTTCGAAAGAAATTTGAGGCTCTCATTCACCCCCCCTCTGGTCGCCACTCTCGGTCCTTCAGAAAGCCTACTGTGAGGCCCTACCCCTTATCTTCCAAATGTGGAGGGTTGGAGACATCCGAGGAGTTGTAGAAGCTTGAACATATGCAATGAGTGAAGTACGTAGAGTTAATTTGCTTAGGTTGATGTGGTTATATTAATTTTTAGGGCCATTTCACACCTTTTGGATCATTCAATCCTTTCACAACCTCTGGAAAGATATATAGTGTTGATATATCTACAAGCTTTTGCTTCTATTTGTCATGCATGGAACTCTTTTGTACTTACTCGGTTTTAACCTCAAACGTGTGCTTTTTCTGTACTATTGGTGAGCAACCTTGAGGACCCTTGATGGTCTTGCCATGATTTTAATTTGTCTCAATCTTGGTCACAGCAGCCTGGTGTTAACAACGGTTTTATCACCTGTGTTTTGTGCTCTCCAAAAGTTTGGTAATCAACAAACTTTACTATTCTGTGTTCCTCACGCCGATCCCCTCACCAGGTTTTATTAGTGTTTGAGCTTTTCTTTCATGAGATTTGTTACACTGCTTGGGAAAACTGGTAGTTCCTCCTAAAAAACTTTTTTCAGTCATCTAAGGTTAAAAATGTAAATTATAATAAAGGATATATTGTAATTCCTAAAATATCAAAGTGGAAACTTTTGTAATTCCTAAACAATATATTTTTATATGTCATAAAAAACTAGAGATATTTTTTGAATGCGCGGTAAGGCCAAAACAGTGGATGTCTTCGTTCGTGCTTGTCACAGAACGCAACTTGATTGACGACAGGATGATCGATACGATGGACCGCTGCACGGATCAGATCTTTTGCGTGCGTGATGAGATGACAATGACACCGACGCGTGGTGTGTACTCCCTCTGTCCACAAAAAAAAATATTATTGTAGGACTTTTAAAAATCATGTTTGACTATTTATCTTATTTAAATTTTTTATATAAATATCATATATTTTGTTATGGCTTATTTTATCATTTAGGATATTTTAATAATAATTTGTCTATTTTATAATATATATATTTTTTTGAATAAAACGAATGGTCAAACATGGATTTTGAAAGTCCTATAACGACGTTCTTTTTCGTGGACGGAGGGAGTAATTGAATGGATCGCAAGGATAAAACAAATTAAATTAGTGACACTGACAGGGTATGTGTGTCCGGTGTCCCTGCGATCCATTTATTTATCTGTGGCCACTCTCGCTCTCTAGCTTGAGGTGGCCCATGCATACATACGTACTGTGTATAAGTACAAATTAAATAAAGCGCATGATGCATGCATCATACATCGGCGTCTGCCCATGCAACAAGTATAGTACATGTTGCATCGTGATGGTGCCATCGACGACCGATGTCCATCGTCGGTCGTATATATAGACCTGCGTGTGCATGCATGCATGGCCCACACGCCGGCCACACAACAACACGTCAACACGACCGCGTGCATATTCTGGACCTGCGATCTTAGCTAGTATCCTACATGCTGCCATGCTGCTGTTAATAGCTCAGCCAATGCAATGCATTGAAAAAAAAAATATCAATCAAGGGAATTAAAGATTGGAACATATCTCACCATGCCCCCATGCATCTCCACTGCATGTAATCAATCCTCTCTTCGATCGATACTCCGTCATCTTAGATCATACCATCTTCTCAAATCGTTCTACATCAAACTATTTTCTTTAAATTTGATCAGATCTAAAAAAAGGAGAATCGATATATATTTATAACATCACATTAGTGTCGTTGGATATATCATGAAACATTGGTAATATGTACTTATTTGGTTTCGTAGATGGTGGTGTTAATAATTATCTTTTCTTATAAAATTGATCAAACTTGATATACTTTAGTTTTGAAACATTTGTATTATGTTTTGATAGACTCCTTTCTTGACTATGAGGCTAGATGATCCTCAATTAGACAAAGCCACAAAGGGAAGGGGGGCCGGGCGACAAATGTTACAAAAGATTGTACTACACAACTTATTTAACAGCCTTCTTTTTAGGTACGGCCCAAGAAAGTGCCACTACAAGGGACACGCAACGAAAAGGGGATCCTTTTGTGTTGTGCGTTAACCCTACAGTGCCGTGGTCTTTGCCTGCTGTGCCTGCCCTAAAGCACCACCCGTGTCCGTGTGAGTACCTAATCTACCCCCTTTTCGCTCAAAAGCAAGCACGCATGCCTTCCGTAGATTAGTAACACTGAGCACTAACATCCAAAGAGAGAATGGTAGAGAGATACTATATACACTACAGCGTGCATGCATGATCCAGATTGATCAGTCACCAGCATATATAGTTTATGTAGTGCTAGTAATTCTTATCTACTAGCTAGGCTCTCTTTGATTTACACCTAACTAAAATTTAGCTAGATAAAAATTTGAAAGCTAAATTTTAGCTAGTTAAAAGTTCTCCTCACTACTATAATTATAAACATTAGCTAAGGCGTTTAGATGTTTCAGCTAATAGATTTAGTTAAATTTTAGCTGAATTTAGCTAGGTTGAAGTAGCTAAACACTCAGCTAAATTTTAGCTTGTCTTTTAGCTAGACCATTTAGATCACTAGCAGCTAAATTTAGCCAGCTAAAATTTAGTTAATGGATCTAATGAGCAAACAAAGGTGTCTCATCATCATATCGATGCGTTAGTACTTCAGTTTGCTTGCAGGTCGAGATAGTGTATATGTGGTTCTGATCCTACTGGATATGGTTGGACAAGTTCTTATTAAGACATCATCAGAAGGTACAGCCCTACCATCTGCTAGCTTTTTCTAATAAACCTACTTCTTCTGTGACTTGAAGTCCTGAATCCTCCCTTATATAGTATGTATGTACATCAAAAGTTGTGCACTCACAATAAACCATCTAATCATCATAATATATACTTTTGTTCCATTTCCCAGCTGTGCACTCACAATAAACCATGTAATCAGGTGATATACATATGTATGATCCATGCGTTTGACCACACAAAACAACATTGTACCAGATCCATCTTGCATCATGTGTGTTTGTTGCATATGCTAGGAGAGGAGGGGGACAGAGCAGAGACAGGCCCTGGTGTGCGCAGCTGGACTCGCTATAGTTTAGGTTACCACCAGATCGACCTTTGTGTGTCCTCCTGGTTTGTTTAGCCTGGGTAATCAAACTTAGTGGCTTCACCTTTATTTCCCCTGGATCCGTCTTGGATTCTGTTCATAGTCGGCTTTTTTTTTTCTATTTTCCATTCGAGACACAACAAAATCTGCCCCGCCGTTCTCCAACAAACAAAGCGATGATCATGCATGCATGGCGTGCCCTAGTTCTTGCTACTCGATCTGCTTTATTGATTAGCTTTTTGTTCTGCTTGATATACATATGATTTAGTAGTAGTCCACACGCGCGGTCTCCTTAATCTCGGGGATTTTTTGAGTTCCAGCTTTATTTATGTTGTCGACTGTTGAGATGTAGACCAGGAATTTGCACGGGATATGTCAAGAAAGTAGCTCATTGAGGACTACAGTATCATGAAGCAAGAAGATGTGCCATTGTATAGCTAGCAAGGGCCCTCAGCGGATTCGTGACGATTCATGCATGCATTATTATTAGTTGAGATCTGCTTTCTATTGTACTTTCTTTGGCCGATTTCCTTGTCTAGACTCCGCAATGGCAACAAATGAAACCAATAATGCAGATTCACTGCACTGCTCCATGTGTTCTTCTTGCTCCTTTGACTGTCTGTCGTCCATTTATCCAGGAAAAAAATCGATGAAGATGGATGAACCATGCATGCATTATATTATCCGAAATATAGTGCTTAATTTAATTTCTGGTTATCGCGTGCTGTACCAGGAACACTCTCGAAATATTCATATGTATGCATCATCTGCACATATATGTAGTCCATTCGGTGTGTGCACTCTGTATTGCCTCCAATCTACAGTAGGTCAGTTTGCTAGCTAGGGATGGTCCTTGTCTGGGAACGGGAACATGAATGTTCTTGTTCTCATGTTCCATGTTCCAAAAACATCTACATTCTAGAAGTGGGAATGTTTCCGTTTCCATGTTGTAAAATAATACTTTAAGTTCTTGTTTCGGGGACGGAAACGGGAACGGGAATATGACTACTAAGCTTTGGATCAACTTTGCCTTGGTCGCAAGCTCAAGCCATGCATCCTATACACTGGTGCACTCTATTACTCCCAAACACTACCACACACTTATTTAATTAGGCACTAATAAACATGCAATGGTTTTTCATCTCTTCAAACCACTTAACGATATTTTCACTATCAATGCTTCCAAATATCCTCACTGTACAAATAGAGGTAACAATCAAGGTAAGAAAATGCATTCCTCTGCACGCACAGGCTTATATGTAAGCTCTGATCCTTTCCGATATTTTTCACGATCGTGCCTTAGCACGTTTTTCATTAAGAAGGAGAGGAGGTTTTGGTTACAGCAAGGGATGCCTAGTGATGCTTGAACTCAATAACCAAAGGTTACCAACTTCAGCCACCCCCATGCAGAATCCACCTTCTTCTGGACTGATCGCTGGGTCGATGGGCACATCATTTGCGAGTTCGCGCCATCCTTGTTCGCGGCGGTCTGACGTAGCAGGAAGAAGGCCTTGGTCGCAGAGGCGCTGCCGGGCGGGGCTTGGGTGAGGCACATCACGGGGCAACCGACCATACAGGTCCTCATGGAGTATGTCGCGCTCTAGGAGCGGCTGGAGAGCATCGCCTTGGTGCCGGGCACGCCGGACACGTTTCTATGGAATCACACTGCAGATCGCTGCTACTCCTCTGCGTCAGCCTATGGGGCCATGTTCCTGGGATTGCTCAAGACTGTTGGGGGCGAAGCAGATATGGAAGACGTCCGCGCCCCCTAAGGTCCGCTTCTTCTTTTGGCTGGTAATGCATGGACGCTATTGGACGGCGGACAGAAGATTCAGGCACGGCCGCCAGGACTCAAACCTCTGCATCTTCTGCGATCAGCTCCCTAAGACTATTGATCATCTGCTGTTGGGATGCGTTTTCAGTAGGGAGGTTTGGCAGGTCTGCCTAGATCGGTTGAACCTCTCACAATGGGTTGCCGCCCATGACGAGGTGGGCTCAATCGCTTGGTGGCTGGATTGCAGGAAATGGTTGCCAAAACCCATCCGTCGAGGCTTTGACTCGCTATTCTTCTTGGTGGGATGGATGCTTTGGAAGGAGAGAAATGCCAGGACATTCTTTGGCACCGCGGTTGCTCCATCTCAGCATCTGTCACTGATCTTGGACAATGTTGACCTTTGGTGCGCTTCAGGGTTCAGGCACCTGAGGGCACTGCTGCCATTGCTTTAGTGTTTTGTTCTCTTCGTAGCTCTTGATTTGTTCTAGATCCTTTCTGATATGATGAGATGACATTTTTAATTAGTTCTCCACACAGCCTCAATTTGTCATTAGGTTAGGCATTCAATATTCTAATCCTTATCCCTTAATCAAATATTAGAAAGCCATATCATGTATAAAAGTATATATAAGACCAAAAGGGTCTTTCATTTTTTTCCATGCCTAGCATATATTAGGGACTGCGATAACCTGCGACCCATCGCGCGCACCGCAAACGCGCGACATCACTCTACTGCTGACGTGTGTCCAGCGCTGCCCACGCACTGACACTGTGACACACAGCACCTGCCCACCCGGCTTTCCCCCGCACCACCACGGCATTGTTCAGTGTTGCATCAGCCATCGTTCAGTTGTTCAGCACACGCTGCACGCAAGTTTTTTCAGTCACATCAACCTCCGGTAGTGGATGATAGAAACAAACAAAAGGCACAGTGCCCCAGTTTAGACAGAAGACTAGTACGCGCCGATGGTCCCGATTTCTCTCTCTGCACGTTTTCCAAAAATCAAAATGTTTTATTGTAATTGCTACAGCTTTTGAACCATGTATTTTTTTTAATTTCATCTACACCAGAATATTCTATACGACGAAGCGAACAAAACTAGACCAAACTCACCAATATTTTGAAGAATTTTATTTTTGTAGCAATTTATGTAAAAATGTGTTAGGAGAATTATTAAATAAGTTGCTACCATATATAATACTAAACTTGTTACTCCAAGAATAAATAAAGGTTTTACATGGCATGCACGTTATTAATTATTACTATGAGAATATAATAAAATTTTTATATAGTATTTAAATAAAGATACTAGCCTCTAGAGAGAGTAGCGGACCAAATGAACATTGCATAAGCTATCAATTAGGAGGCAAGTTATTATCACATTAAAAAAGTTAGGAAACATGACTTGCTTGCTAACTAGAGACATTTATTAAAAAATAAGGGTAGCAGCATAAAACACGACAAGTTGTGGGGGCTTATAACAAGCATTGCATAAGCTGCTAATTAGAGGAGGCAAGTTATTATATAACCCACTATATGAGCCAGAAAACATGATTAGCTAACAAATAGAGGGACGTTTATTGAAAAGACAAGAGTAGTTACCCAAAATAAGAAGAGGCAAATTATTAAAATAAGAATCACCAAATTATTAATAAACTGTGGGGGCTTAGAAAAACTAAAAATATTAAAAAATAGATTGAAAACTGAAATAAAATAACTGAAACAAAATCTGAAAACTGAAAATAGAAAAAAAATCTACTGAAATTAAAAAAAAAGTAAAAAATGAAAATGAAAATGACAAATGAAAATGAAGACTGAAGAAAAAACAATGAGAAATATATAAATAAAAAATAAACAAGGACAAAAAAATGAACATATAAAACAAAAACTAAATAAAGTTAAAAAAATAAGAAAAAGGCCACACAAGACTACAAGAGGTTTGCATGCATCACGGGCCGTGTGCGGCAGGCTCGAAGAAGGGCCCCATGGCAGGCAGGCCACGCCGCCGTCGCTCCGTCCAACCAGAGCGCGACCATGCGCGCGTTAGACTTTACGATATATTAACACTCAAACATTGGAGTCTGGCGGCCGACTCTGGCGTGGTGGACTGGTGGCGGGGCCGCTGTGGGCCACTGGCCCATTGGTGCCTGGTCCGGTTGCCGGCTGCCAAATGACCCAGCCCAAGTCGGTCTGCCACTGGGCACTTGGGCCTGATCACTTCTGCCTCCAGCCTTAGTTGGAAACTTGGAACCACACTGTGGGCTGTGGCGGTGTGGTGTGGCCCTGCTGCACTGCACTACCCGGCCGCATTGCCACCACTATCCCACAGCTGTGGTTGGAAAGGATCCACAGCAAGAGAAAGAATTATACTTTTTTTGCTCTCAAGCTTGGCTCTAATACCATGTATTATACTTTCGATAGCTCAGTGCGTTCACGAGCAACCACGTTCTATACAATATCGGGAGGATCATCAGGCCATAGCATTGATTGACTGTTGTCCCAAATTAAGTCTACCTTAGTAATCTCATGCGCAGACAAATTATTGAGACTCTGTGGAATATTACAAATTTTTTTACCACTAAACCGGTCACGCAGTGTAACACCCCCGGTGTTACGTTAGCCTAAACCTGTCATGTCATCATCATCATTGCATGAGCATTCATAATTAGAGAACACTAATTCAAACAACCAAAATGAGTTTATCAATTTCTAGGGTTGGTTGAGCTCTTTCATATCGTATGCGTATGTGCATGTCATTAAACCTTCTTCACAATTTTACTTTTGTTTATAAAAGCAACCAAATAAAAGCAACCTTGGTGTGTACAAGTGTTTGGCTAACCCTAACTCACACCCTAACTAAGTTTTATAAGTCAAATGATGCGAAAGCAAGAATCAAAATTGAATTCGGAATCCGAATCCCAAACCCTAACCCTAGTTGGTTAAGTGTTGGAATTCGAATTTCATTTTCAATTTTGATGAGCTAACCATAATTGATTTTTCTAAATAAAAGTTGCTAACCAATAGCACCATTTCAAAGTATGAAGTTTGTACTTTGAAAGTATGCTATTGGTTGGGTTTGAAAAAGTTCCACAACATCATTAATTATTTGCCCAAAAATCCAATTTGAAATTCTTTTTCAAAATCTCGAATTTCAAAAGTGTTTTTGACCCCTTTACAATTTCATCTCAAAATATTCAAAATTTGGGAAAACTCTAAAAATACAGTTTGTGCATCTCTTTGAGCTCTACAACTTTGGTATACAAAGTTTTTCAAGTTTTTAAATAAAATTTTAAATTATTTCAAAAGTTCTTTAAACCGAAAAAGTGTCCCCTTTTGATTTTTAAACTCCAATTCAAAAATTATTTGGTTTCATGAAAAACTTCCTACATGAAAGTTGTAGATCATGAGAAATGGAACAACTTTTATTTTTTCGAGATTTTCATCTTTTATTCAAAATTTAAAAAGTAATTTTGAAATCCTTAAAATCAAGGTTTTGCCCTCTTTTTTGAATTTGAAATGCAAATTCAAAATCCATTTGAAATCTGACAAAACTTTCTTAATAAAAGTTGTAGAGCAATAAATTTTGAACAATCTGTATTTTGGGAATTTTCAACTTTTATTCAAATTTTGAAAGTAATTTAAAAAGGGAGAGAGTGAGTGTCTACGTGCTCTCTGATGAACCGGGGGGGTACACCTCACCCACACCCATGCCGACCGGCCCGGCCGGCCGTCGCCGTGGGGGCGTTCACGCTGCGTCTTCCGTTTTTCACGCTTGGTCGACCACCTAGGCGTCGCGAAAGCCCCGGCTTCCTCCTCGACCGTTCCTTGCTCCATAAAAAGCCATCACCGGCCATCTTTTTTCCCCTTTTCCTCTCACTTTGCACCGCCACCGCCGTCACCTCTGTTGCCGGCACAATTCGTGCTCCCCTGCTCCACCACCCTTCAATTGCGTTTGCACATCGCTCCATAGCGCCCCCGGCGCACCGCTGAGCCAGCTATCACCTCTTGTCCTCGCCGGAATTCACCCGCCCGACCCTTTCTTCCCCAACTACGGCCGAGGCCGCCGAAGGTTTCCGCCCGCGCGGTCGGGCTACCTGCTCCACTTCCGTGTCATCCACTGAGCCAACCAAGTTGTGGTGAGCCTCTCGACCTTCCTAGAGCACTACCGTTGCTTATCACGCTCTAAAAGCGACAAGTCGTCGTTTGCGCCGCCCTTCGTCGGCCGCCCGCAACCGCCCGGTGTGGGTGCTCCGTGATGGGTAGTAGTCGTATAATAGCTTGATGAGTTCGCCATGGAGTGGGGAAGCCAACGGTACCGTCGGTTTGGTGTCCGAGCTCGTCGTCGGCGAGAACGGCCGGCAACGCCGTCGTCGCCCCCGTGCCGGGTGAGGAAAGGAAGGAGAGGGATGGAGGCGGCAGTCGGGGTCGGCTTGTCGGCGAGAGAAAAGAGGAGAAGAGGCAGCGGGCCGCGCTGGCGCGCGGCAGGCCACGCTCGTGGGCCGGGCCGGCACTGTCGGAGCCAGCAGGCCGCCTGATGAGCCCAGAGAGATGAAGAAGTGTTTTTCTTTTTCTAAAACAATTTCTTTTCTTGCTTTTCATCTTTTTGCTATAAATTTATTTTGGGCAAGTAAAATTGTGACAAAAATATGTGTATGCTCCCTGTGTAATGCTCTACACCAGAAAAATGCTAACTTTAATTTTTGAGTAAGTTTTACTTATGCAATAAATTGCTCCTTTAATTAAGAAATGCAATTTCTATGATTTTTAGTAATTAAAATATAAGTCCAAAAATTATGAAATTTGTTTTGTGTGCTAATTAGATGATAATGATCTTAATTATGAAGTTTGATCATGTTTTGACTAATTTTTGTATTATGCTTAATTAACCCTTTAATTAATTAATGTTTAATTAATTAATCATGTGGTTAATTAGGGTTTAGTTGATCTCCAATTAGCAAGTTAATTAGTGGCTTTCAACGACTGTAAAAATGGTCAATAAATTAGTAATCACCCTTAATCACTATTAGCGTTGCTTGATTTTGGGATTGAGTGATGACCCTAGGTCATTAACCCTAATGACCTTCGGCATTTCATGTTGATTGTATATCGTTAGTCCGTCGTCGTCGACGCAAACTATACCTTCTTAGTGCAACTATACCGTGAAGGAAAGTTGTACTCAAGATAGGTTAACAATCGTTGCATCATTATCGCATGCTCTTTTATTACTGCACTGTAATCATGCATCTCAATCGTGTAGTTGATCCGACTCCCGTCTCGGAGGAAGGTTATCAGTGTGAGGAGGTTGGTCCTGGTCTCAACAGTGTCATCACTGCACCTAACTTCGTCAAGCCCCAAGGCAAGCCCCGGATGCATTTAAACCCTTCCTTGTATTTCGAAAATCTTTTATATTGTATGTTCCAGATATGATGCATTAGGTGTGAGGAGTTGTGTGATATCCTACTTTGATGCATTTACCGTACCTTGATATGTTATCCTGGATACCTGTTTTGATTTATAAAATGCTTAGTATACGCTTCGTTCTGCTGATAGCATAGACTTTATAAATAAAATGTTTTCGAAGTGTGATAACAAAATCCCCGTTGAGGGCAATTATGAAAACCTGATGTTACTTGTTGGTATCCCTTCACTTTGATCGGGTCAAGGGTACGCAACAAGAGCATGATGATGAGTAAATTGAGACCGGGTGGAGTGACTTGCACCAGGAGGGGCTAGTGCCCTGGTGTAGTGTCGTCCACTTGTGAGTCGGTTAAGCACCGTTCGTTGCCTTGGCCCTTGGATCATGAGGTTATTGGATAGTACTAGTCGCATGCTAATGGCGGTAAGCTCCCTCGTATGATCCATGCGAGAACGGACAACCGGCACGGGAAGTAGCGTGTACCCATACTACGGGTATACCCGTCGACGGTTGTGACTGACGGCGTAGGAAAATGGTGTCTTGTACTCTCGTGGCTAGGATCCGTTCTGGCGGGGGAAAATGCAAGCGTGAGTTGATGTATGTGAGATGTTTGGTCCTGCATACATCGTGTGGCTAGGAAGCCCCAGCTGGGTATATAAAGCGATTCGAATCGTCGTGTGCTCCACGATATGGGAGCCGTGATCCTTGTACCAGCATCGTAGTAATAATGGAAGTTGATGATGAAAAGTTTTGGAAATCGAGATCTTGATTGACAAGTGATTGATGTAGTAAAATAAGGACTGGCTTAGTCTCTTTTGCAAAAAGGTATCTTTTGATCTCGCTAAAGCCTTACCTTGATTCCTATTAGCCAGCATTCCTGAGTCTTCTCCCCAATTTTTGGTCGGGTAAGTCTTGCGGAGTACTTTTTGTACTCAGGGTTTGTTTAACCCACATTGCGGGTGAACCGCGTGAGCAAGTGTGTTCTGACCCTTGCTGCATGACGGTCGTTGATGAAGTGACTAACGAGGAATAGATTGTGTGGCCCGTGGGCAGGGCACTTTCGTTGCGTGAGTGTAATAAAGTTAAGTAATGATACTTCCGCTGTTTTGTAATAATGCTACTCGGTTTGTATAAGTTTGACAAAAGTTTTGTAAATTAAGTTATTGTAAGTCTTCCGCTACTCTGGTATTTTGTATGAAAACTGTTGTAATACTGTAATGTCTCTGTAAGTATCGATCCTGGAGGAAACGTGGTTCATCGGGGTTTCACCCGACAGAACATTCCAGGTTATGTGGTACTCAAGTACGGCTGACAGAGGTCTTAAGGACAATGTCAGGTGCTTGTGGGCCATATAATTTAGAAGGTTCTGCCACACGCAGCAAGTCACGGATGTAAATGAAGAGCATCCCACTCGACTCCGAGTCTCGCTCAGTAGACTGCAATGCCTCATGTAAGGCTGGAATCCGTATATTTCTATTTGGATCCGAGAGATACCTTGCACTTCTGCTGTCTCCAGCATCTTCACACACGCACGCCATTGTTTCAGCCATGAAAGCATTATGAATTGGACTGTCATTATTGCCAGCTCCAGCTAGAACGAGACTTTAGCCATGATCTTTAATTATGAAGCCCCAAGCACTAGCTTTTGTGTGAGGGGTTCTTCCCACACTCATGAGTCTAGCTCGGATGTCGTCCTCTTGACCGACCTATTCTAGTCCTGACTGACATGGGGTCCTTAGGAGAGTGTCATCCACGCTTTCTTCTTAAGATCTTTCTAACAGTCGAGTTACACAATACGAATCAATCATCAAACAATCACGTATCACAATCAATGTACCTTAGAGATTTAGTTGATAGCTAAAACAACATTGAATATTTCATAACCAAAATAAGTGGTCCAAATTACATGATTTCAAGTTATTCAATTCTATACCTAATTTCTTCTTATGGGCTCATTTCTATTATTAGAGTTAACCACAGCTCATCTTGGGAACGCCCATCCCAAGGTCTACTAAGCTTTGACTTAATGAGCTTGGCTCAATTATCATCAAGCCAAAGTACCTGCAAAACAACTTTAACGATAGCATCGTGAGTACATTGCATAGTTGCATGACTTAATCCTAACATATACATATATTTGGTCGATGCAAAGAATGTTATTGGACATTTGTACATTTTGCAGAAAAGCATGGCATTTAGTATGCATATATAGAACATGCTTATGATTCATAATTCAATTCTTCAACATTTAGTACTATGTGACATTAGTCATAAGTAACATACTTAAAGTGATCGACATTCAGTTCATCTCATAATTCAAGTACTATTGTTTTTGCTACAGTGAGTCTAGAAGTAAGAACAGCCGAATAGTTCCATCACTTGAAGGACTTTAGTTTTCAAAAGATCTCTGCAGAGGCATACAATTGTATCCATAGAGACACCAAGGATGAACCTCTATACCCATGCCCAGATAAGGTCTCATGGTTCCGGCCTTTCCCCATTGTGGCTCTCATGCTGATGAATGGTTGGGCTAGGTACCGATGTAACACCATCACATCTACACTGCGTCACCTCTCACGCTGAAACCGCCCAATAAGCGAGTCACTACCAAGTACTTAGCTTGTCGCCCCCATTTGCAGTATATGGTATGTACGGGTGGTTACTCAGACTCACTATCTAATGAACGATCCTTAGCTACTCCAAGAGCTACGTCATTTGAGATCTCACATTCACAGTGACCTTTCCGGTCCCTCGCTTGAGTGGGGATTGCCAATATTGATCACCAAGTGAATTATTCTGCATTGAGATGGATCCTTAGTCAAATTGAGCAATTTAGGTTGAGTAGTTACCCTTGCAATTTTAGATAATTAATTATCCCAATATAGCTCATATGCGCGTGAGAGAGAGAGAGTTCCCTTCTCACACTCGACTTCTAACGAAACTAGCCAACTGATAAGAAATTAAGCGATTCAAACCCATTTATTAAGTGAAGTCTACAATTACTTAGGAGGGTGGTTCTAAATTCATGAATATTAATTTGTTAACCATATTGATGAAATGCATAACTCATAATGAAACAAAGAATATGTAGCCAAATATGGGTTATAGTAGTGGGGTGCCTAACTACTCATACTCCCTCGCAAACTAGGCGAACCTAAAATAAGATGATGGAGGGATTGGAGTCGAGTATATAAATTGGAAGGAGGAGATAAAGAGTGATTGAAAGGGGTCTTATGATTTGGAACTTGGGAAAAGATATCTAAAAGTGGATTAGTGTTCCTCTAATTTGGGTCCAACTATGTGGCAGGGTGGTTAGGGCCTAGGCTCAGGTTTCAAACATTATAACGGTTTAATATATCCAATGGACACTCGCTCAGAGAAAATGGACACTCCGGGGGTTGTCACCGTACCCAAGGCTAACAGCTTCAGTTTATGTTTTGGGTGAACTAATGGATACTTCGTCAAAAGTGACAGACATTCTGTGGGTTCACGCAACATCCTGTGGAACACTCCGAGGAGTTAGGACTTAAACGTTTTTGGGTGCTAAATCCTTGAAGGACGCTCTGTGCAGATGGACAGACGATGCTCTCCCACGAACGGAGGGTTCCATGAAACTTCACGGAGGTCCCATGCATTTATTTATATTTAGGATTTAGTGCTCAGCTAATTTGGCTAAGTGTATGACTGAACCAATGCTCATAGCTTTGCGAACTGAGCGTAGCTCAGCTGGTTGGGTTCTTTGTGGTGGAACCTGTCCATCCATGTTCAAGTCCTAGTCATGACACGGGTGCTCGCATTTTTCTAGATTTATTCGAAGATTTAACGGCGTTATTCTTTCTGTGGTAGGATTCGATAGCGGGGCGTCTATGGTGACTTCGTCAATCTTGAGATTTGAGCGACTGCGTCTGTAACTGGATCTCACAAAAAAATGCTCGTAGCTTTACATTGCCTATTTGTGATTCAACACTAGATTGTGTGACCTATGCACCATACATGTTCTAGGGGTTCCTAGGATGGTTTATGTGACAATTTTGGTTAGGGATAGCTAAAGTTTGGACTCTAGCTGTGTTGTGTCGTTAGTGACTTAGCATTTAATCAACATCGTAAGAAAATTGAAGAAAATTTAAGAGATTGGAAATAGCAACTTAGCTAGTTTTTGTAGTCTCCATAGAACCAAGATTGAGGACAATGAATTTGGTGATTTCTCGCACAAATTCCATATGGGAGGGAGACACTTGAGATATCCATGAGATGATTGAGCTTGATGGGAACTTAGGCTTACACTTCATATGATGGAATTACCACCCAACTTGGTGTTGTTTTCATGCATAGCGCGGATCAAGAGTTAGGGTTTGGGAAGGATTTTAAGGAATTCGATGAGAGAGCTCTTGAGCTAACCATCGCTTGAGGGAGATGAAGAAGCTCATGAGCTTGACCTTGGCCTGATCTTGCTGCCCTTCCCTTCCTTGATTATTTCCTATCCTTTCTCCTTCTTCACTTTCTCCCTCTAGTGCATGCCCTACTCTTCTCTTGTACATTCTTCGTTCTAGAGAGAGCGAGGGAGGGAGAGAGGGAGTGGAGCTAGCCTTTCACTGCTAAAGAGTGCCTCCCATTCATGCTGACATGTGGGCCACCTTGAGGGACTGGAGAACAACTTATTGCCCACTCAATCTGTTGTTGACTCATGAATTGACGGACAATCCGCCAAAGATGGTAGAACGTTCTGTCAATTCTCTAACTTGGATTATTTGATTTAGAGATTTGAGGTCTTTGACACTAAGGCCAACCTTATTGCCCAGAAGGTAGATAGTCTATCACACCTGGTTTTAAGGACAAAACCAAGTGAAAATCATTTGCATGGCAGGATCAGTTTATTCATACATGTGACGACATCATAGGTGGTACATGACAATGTCATTACACTAACGATAATTAAAAGTACATAAGGACCGATGGGTCTAAAAGAACAGTACGCAAATTTATTTTATTCTTCTACAGCAGAACAAGACTCCATCTTCACAAGCAACGGAACATGACTCCATCAGTGGTACATAGCAATAGTGATCTACCTCCAAAAATAACAAATAGCCGGCTCTAGCGGAAACTAGTAGCAAAACCGTATATAAAAAAATTAGCTAAGTCCTCCTCAAATAGCTATAGCTAGAGACAGTGGCACCTATAGTGGAGATTTAAAATCTTGACCAGATCCTCATTCTCATATTCAAACAATCAGGGGCCAGGAGAACCGTGCCCCATGGGTTTACTATTAGTTGGGCCAAGAGAAAAATGCTATCTTATCATCCCCCTCGATATCACCATTTTCCTCTTGGAAACAAAACATTTTTTTTTTCCATTAGCAGTTGCGTGAAAAAGATCTCAAATAAATTATGTTACCTCCTAGAGAGTAATGTCTCAAATAAATCTGAGTCTGTTAATGGTTTGCTACTGGAATCAGATACATCATGCATACAAACACTTGAACAAAGAAAACAGTACTAGCCACCAAAATACATAGTTCACACGCACGCAACATCTGTTGGACACGCAACATCTGTTGGACTGACGCATATATCTTCCTGATTTCAGGAATGTGCCATGCAAGGCACAGATTTCACCGAGATGTTTGGACTGACACCATGTCTTCTATCTTCATTCTCTGTTTTCTATTAGGAGAGAATCTTTGATGCCATGCAGCTCTTTGATGATACCTGCTGTTGGCATTCCGCACACACAAAGACGGTGTCACATATAGAGAGTAAAAAACAGCGGATTCACATTTTTGGATTGCTCTCGCGGGGTGTAGAAGAAACTTTTTATGCTAAATGCTGGTGACTAGTAGATCAGGTTCTAGAAATATCTCTTACGTACGATCCTTGCACCAAAAGGTGGCCAGCTAGGGTGGCCACGTCGCGGGCCGTTCCCGGCCGTCCGATTGGGCAAGTCGGACGGCCCAGATCGGGCCTTCCTTGATCTTTTGCAAAAACACCCTCAAACTTAAGATAAATCAACCCGTAGTCTGACCCCTCTCATAGATTTTTTTACAAAAAGTCTCCTAAGTTTTAGAAAAATCAACCCGCGGTCCAGCCAGGCAACCGAATGGGCCTCTTTATGGGCCGGCCTCCCTCCCCTTCAGGCCATTTTGTGGCGGCCCGGCCTTGGTAGGCTGAATTCGCCCAACGCCGTTTTCCTATTTTTCTAATTTTATTTTTTATCTAAAACGGCTGAAATTTTATAAAAATATCATAACAAATCAAATAAAAGTAAAAAAATACCAAACTAAATTTATTGAACTCCGCACAACTAGCACAATCTAAACGCATAACATCGCATGTTTTATTGTAATGTTATTGCTATAAATATAGATATAAATTTGTCTATAGTTTCATAAAAATAATTAATAGTCTTTTTTATTTAAATTGCTAAAAAAATTAATTCTATCATACCTATACCATGTATAAAATAAAACTATTTATTATTGTTAAAAAATAAAACTCCTATTTATTTATAAAATACTTTTCTCCCTTTAAAAAACTTTAAAATTTTCTTTCCCTATAATAAATATAGCCAAAAATAATAATATTTTTCTATGTTGTAGATCTATGATTTTATTTCATTGATTAATTTATTGTTTTTACCGCATCTAAACTAAAATATTAACTTTAAATCTCGTAATTCTTCCACCAAAAAACTTCTAAAATCAAATCCTATAAATTCCTACCTTTTTCTTAATCTTTGTTTCCTGATTCTTTTACTTAAAGCCAATTTATAGTACAAATATTCGAATATAAATAATCATATATATAAATATACATAGCATAATACTTAAATATGGTACATGACATTCTATACATCTGCATATATGAGTAAATCATGTCACACATACAAATACTTAAAATGAATATACACGAATAATAGAATATACTTGCAATATATGTCATAGATACAAATATACAAACACGCATACACACTTGGCGATCTGGCGGCAATGCCGCGACAATTTCTAGTCTGGTTGGAAACATGAAACGCTACAAACCTAGTATCGAACATTGTTAGCAGGAAATAAATAAAAGTTGTAGATGTATTAAGTTCAGTTACACTTAATGATGAGTGTGTAAAAGAGCATTAGTGTCCCATGTTATTACGGCAAATACTGACTGCACTAGCCGTTCAGAGGACCAAACAAATAGCAAGCAAGAGCAGAACCTCATGGAAATGGTCCAAATGCACCTTGAAGGTAAGAAGGTCTCGGTTGCGCTTGACGATGTCTGGATAGACCACTCTTTATTGAGCTATGTCAAACTCTGATACCAAGTACTCTCCTGGAAGTGCTCTGCTAGTTACCGCAAGGGACCCAAAAGTGGCGGACTTATTTTTTCATGTGAAACATTTAATGTCAACGACCTTTATGATCAGTTTTACAAAAACAATGCAATCGCACTACTCGAAAGCAACAACCCAAGCGATGATATCAAGCATGTTTTGATGGTCATCGTCACCAAATTGGCTACATTTGGCCCCTTGTGTATTCATATGTTTCTTCGTTCCCTCTACCTTAATCCTCGTAGGACAAAAGAGGAATTTCAAGGCTTGGACCACAATCTGGATAGTGATAACATGTTCAACAGCATCATGCAAGTTCTACTATTCATCTACAACGATATGTCTAGCAATTGCAGGAACTGTTTTCTGTATCTCAGTATCTTCCCTTTAGATTTTACCCTTAGACGAACAAGTTTGGTAAGAAGATGGGTTGCAGATGGAATGATAACAGAAGTGGGCAGGTATAGTGTGATGGATGAAGCTGACAGATGTTTTGATTTACTTGTAGACTATGGATTGCTGATGCCTATACCTCAATTCACGGATGTTACTGGCAAGGTCAAAAGCTATCGAATACATGACTTAGTCCAATACTTTGCTATCAGTACTGCCAGAGACGAGGGTTTTCTAAAGACAAACCTTCAAACTGACTTGACTCATCGCCTCTTAGTTCAACAAGCTCCACAGCAACTACATGCAAACACAACTTATTCCAAATCCTGCTGGAACATTTGTACTAATGTCAACCTAAGTTTCCATACGGAATCTGACGAGTCAAATTCCACAAAAATGTTCTTGGAATCACTTCATTTATCACCTCACTTTGGGCTTCCGGAACTGCTTGATCTAGAAGGCTCCAAGGACTTAAGGATCAACATCTGAAGAATGTCTGCAACCATTTGTTGCAGCTCAAGTACCCGAGCCTCCGGAATACGATATCTGAACTGCCCAAGCAGATAGAGAAGCTTTGGTACCTAGAGACTCTGGACATTCAACAGACAAAGGTACAAAAAATCCATTGTGCTTCCAAAGCTAAAGCATTATTGAGCTATGTCAAACTCAGGTCTGCTCTCTCTGATACCAAGTACTCTCCTAGAAGTGCTCTGCTAGTTACCGCAAGGGACCCAAAAGTGGTGGACTCATTTTTTCCTGTGAAACATTTAATGTCATCGACCTTTATGATCAGTTTTACAAAAACAATGCAATCGCACTACTCGAAAGCAACAACCCAAGCGATGATATCAAGCATGTTTTGATGGTCATCGTCATAAAATTGGCTACATTTGGCCCCTTGTGTATTCATATGTTCCTTCGTTCCCTCTACCTTAATCCTCGTAGGACAAAAGAGGATTTTCAAGGCTTGGACCACAATCTGGATAGTGATAACATGTTCAACAGCATCATGCAAGTTCTGCTCTTCATCTACAATGACCTGTCTAGCAATTGCAGGAACTATTTTCTGTATCTCAGTATCTTCCCTTTAGACTTTACCCTTAGACGAACAATTTTGGTAAGAAGATGGGTTGCAGATGGAATGATAACAGAAGTGGGCAGGTATAGTGTGATGGATGAAGCTGACAGATGTTTTGATTTACTTGTAGACTATGGATTGCTGACGCCTATACCTCAATTCACGAATGTTACTGGCAAGGTCAAAAGCTGTCGAATGCATGACTTAGTCCATGACTTTGCTATCAGTACTGCCAGAGACGAGGGTTTTCTAAAGACAAACCTTCAAACTGACTTGACTCATCGCCTCTCAGTTCAACAAGCTCCACAGCAACTACATGCAAACACAACTTATTCCAAATCCTGCTGGAACATTTCGATGAGGACATCACTCCTTCGGATAGACTCAATGATCCTCCGCTGAACATTCAAGGTCCAATCACAAGAGCTCGCGCGCGACAATTAAATTTACAGGTGAGCTCGTTCCTAAGCAACTCTTTATATGATTTGGAGAATAGATTATTACCTAATGATGATATTATGATTAGGAATCATGGAGAGGACCGGGAGATACATAGAGGAGGGCTTGGAGACGTGGAGGGCCAGCAAGGGCGCTCAAGTCAAGGTGGAGGCCCAGACCAAGTTGACTTCGAATCCGTCTCGGAGTCCAGGAGCAGTCTGTACTAAATCGGACGCCCAGGATATGTCTGGACTCGGAATTGGACGTTCTTAGACTCTAAAGAAAGGTAACGACAAGACCTTTCCAATGAGTCTTGTTGGAGGCCCAAATTCATCCGGAGTCTTTGGAAATCGTCTAAACAAGTTGACGTCCAGAATCTGTCCCGACGCTGCGACGTCGTATTTTGGTCTTTGGGCCTTGTATCGTGTTGGAACCCATTAGGGGTGCGTCCAGAGGGTCTTGCAGGACCTTAGACTCTTTATAATCAGTAGCCATTACCCAAGCTAGGGTTTAGGTTTTGCTTAAGATTATTCTGTCCATTGACAGCCACCGTTCGTCGGTTTGTGGAACCCCAACTTGAGAACTTAATCATTCATCTGCAGTTTGTTCCAAATTTCTGAGCTGCGTTCTTTCGGGTTCTTGCTTGTGGTTTTCGTTTTGCAGGCATGGATTAGCCTTCTTGGTGAGGTCAACCGGTTGGTGACACGGTTGATAACCCAAGGATTCGTGGTGCTAAGGTTGCAGGGTTCGGGTCTTTTGATCTGAAGCCGGATCGGTATGTCGCGTTCCGCTCAAAGCTAGAGTTATCCAGAACCTAACGGAAGATCGGGAATCACGTCCCCATCAAGTGGTATTCAGAGCTTAAGGTATACCGTCAGGTTCGAAGTTATCCCTTAGTTCGTGTTTCGTTTTCATCCCATAGTCCACGGCCATAATTGTTTCCTGTCCTACAACCTCTCCGCGCCATAGCCTTTGCATATTTCGGTTTCAGAGTTTATCGTGTTGACTTTGTGTCCAGGTCGAGATCTTGTTGCTGGTTAGGATGTGTTAGAGTCCATTGTGTGTGTTTTATCTTAATTGTATCTGTTCCATCCACTGTCCCCAAACAACAAGTCGAAGCCACCATATTACTCGACTTGCCCCCGCTAGCCGCCTTATGTGATCTCTCGCCGCCGCGCTAACCCTAGATAGGTTGCCAGCCGCTGTTATTTTGCCTGCATCACAGCTCTCCTTACATCATTTGGCGAATACATGTAATCAGTGTTGGAGTTTAGGGACGCTTTGCCCTAACTGCGGCCGCCGTGTTGTGCCTTCCAGAAAACATAACTTGAGATACCTTCGGTAAAACAGGCATAACTTTTCGTTTGGTTATCAGAAAAATCTGAAAAAAATTCAGCAGCTTCTTGACACCATTTGGAGGGGACCCAAACTCACCTACGGCCTGTTTGGTTTCATCAAAATTGCCAAAAAAAATCAGAAAAATAAAGAAAAAATTGTCAAGGAATCTACATGCTTTTCAGAGAACGTGCTGAATTTCTGCAGATCACATCCCACCTCAGTTGTAGGTGCCAATTTTTGTGGTTACATCTTTTGTTATCCTTGTTCAGAGAAAAATATAAAAAAATAGTGAAAAAATAAAAAAGTTTGATTCCTACTAGTGCCTTTGGCAAAAATCCGAGGAAAATTCAGGAAAAAAGGAAAAATCCGAGCTCTTGGAAACGCGAGCGTTTGCTACCTTGTGTCTTTAGCTGGTTGTTTCGTATGCTCTTGTCATCCATCATATTTGTTTCTCCACCTTGTTCCTCACACAACTGGGGCTTGCAGCACTTTAAACCAGCAACGAGAAGGAGTACCTAGGACTATAATTCAGCATTACTATCTGTTATTGACTTGTGTGCCATATATACATATTATTCTTTTTGTGTGCCTTTCAAGCTTCACATATTATTTAGATCAGTACAGAAAAAGAACCTTTGCAATCGCGGTGCCACATCTCCATAGGTATCATAACCGTCCACCGAGTGTTGCCATCCACTGCTTGCATTTGTAAGAACGTCGGTAAGAACTTGGTAAGATGTCTAGTGAGGGTGTGATTCCACCAGTAATCCATAAATAGTTGTTAGGGATTTTCTTTAACAACTAACCATGCTAGACGACGTTCCTGTTTTTTGTCTAGTCGGGTTGCGAGGAATTCAAGGATATGATGCTTCAAAGAGATGGAAAAGCTAGTGAAGGAAGTTAAAGAACTCAACTATTCTGTTGAGGGTGTAGACAAGCGACTGTCCACACTATCAGGGAAGGTTCAAGAGCTCGAGAACAATGCCAGCGAGGATTTGGATTTTGGCTAAGTGATTGAAGAAGATAAAGTCTACAACGCTGATGGTAGCCTTGATGAAAGGTCCACAAATGAGAATATACTGCGTAGACGGCTAGAATATAACAGAACAGGTATGGGAGGAGGACATCGAGGGCGATGCAATGAAGGTAAAGATGATCCTTTTGCTAAGATAAAATTTACCATACCTCCTTTTCATGGCAAATATGACGCTGAGGAATATCTTGATTGGGAGATGACAGTAGAACAAAAATTTGAGTCCCATGGAGTGCCTGGTTGCTATAAGGTTAGACATGCCACTAGTGAATTTAAAGATTTTGCTATAATCTGGTGGCAAACTTTAGATCCAAAATCTTTATCACGGGACGGGCTAAAAATAGCAATGCGTGATAGATTTGTACCTCCTTTCAAACGTGATTTACGAAAAAAATTGCAACGTTTAGAGCAGGGAGACATGTCTGTTCAAAAATATTTTGCTGAGCTTCAAAAGGGCATGCTGCGTTGCGGTATAGAGGAGGATTCCGAGGATAAAATTTGTCATTTTTATGGTGGTTTGAGACGTAAAATTTAGGATATCGTTGATTATAAAGATTTTAATACTACCAACCAGTTGTTCCAGCTTGCTATGCTTGCAGAGAGGGAATTGCAGGGGCGACAACAGCTTCAGAAGGGGAGAAACTACAGCAGCCCCTTCACGCCCAAGACGACAACGTTTCAGGGCCCCAAGGCCTCGGGAGGATCTCCACCAACTCCAGCAGCGAACATGCGAACCCCTCCATCCGCGTCTACTCCTTCAGCCGCTGGTAAATCTCGTTTGCAGGAACCGCCCAAGAGTGCTTCCTCGATAGCTTCCACCGGACGCTTTTCATCCATTCAGTGCCATCGCTGCCATGGGATTGGTCATATCGCCAAGGACTGCCCTAGCAAGCGGGCATATATTGCTACAGACGATGGAGGCTATGTGAGCACTTCTGATGTGGAGGACGATATCGAAGAACAGCCTACCTCACACGATGAAGAACTATCTTTGAGCATTGATGATGCTGGTCACCAGCGCACAATCATTGTACAATGGGTTCTTAGTACATAGATAGAGAAGGCAGAACAGTTGCAGCGCCACAACTTGTTTTAGATTTTGTTCATCATCAAGGAACGGCGTGCACGAGTAATCATTGATGGAGGAAGCTGCAACAATCTGGTGAGTTCTTATTTAGTTAAGAAGCTTGACTTGCCAACTCGTCCACATCGACATCCGTACCATATTCAGTGGCTAAACGACTCGGGTAAGGCCAAGGTAACCCAAACAGCACGCGTACACTTCTCCCTTGGTACATACTCTGATTTCGTAGATTGTGATGTGGTACCTATGCAAGCTTGTTCTCTTTTATTCGGTAGACCTTAGGAATTTGATAACGATGCGATCCACCATGGAAAAAGTAATAAATATACATTTATGCACAAGGGTAAAAATATTACTTTGGTACCTATGACCCCTGCTCAAATTGTTCAAGCTGATAGAGAGCGAGTTGCTGAGAATAAAAATAAACAACAAGTAGCTAAATTGAACCATCCTGTTATGCTTGCAAATAAATCTGATCTTGCTAAAATTGATGATATATGTTATGCTTTGGTATGCAAAGATGTTTTATTTTCTATTGATGATATAGCTAGCGCCTTGCCACCCTCTCCTCGTCACTAACCTTTTGCGGAGACGATGACATTTTTCCCCCGCTGAGGTACCTCCCCGGACTTCCACCCATTCGAGGGATCGAGCACCAGATCGACTTAATTCCTGGAGCAAGCCTACCAAACCGAGCTGCCTATTGTGCCAACCCTGAGGAGACTAAGGAGATTCAGCGCCAAGTCCAAGATCTATTGGACCGCGGGTATGTACGTGAGAGCCTTAGTCCTTGTCTTTGTTCCAAAGGATTTTGGTCCCTAAGAAAGATGGTTCTTGGCGTATGTGTGTTGATTGTAGAGCCATTAATAATATTACTATTAGATATCGTCACCCTACTCCTAGGCTTGATGATATGCTTGATGAGTTGTGTGGCTCTGTCAATTTCACAAAGATTGACTTACGGTGTGGCTACCACCAAATTAGAATGAAACTTGGAGACGAATGGAAAACAGCTTTCAAAACCAAATTCGGGTTGTATGAGTGGTTAGTAATGCCTTTTGGATTGACTAATGCACCTAGTACTTTCATGCGCTTAATGAATGAGGTTTCAAGAGCTTTCATCGGTCGATTTGTGGTAGTTTACTTTGATAATATACTAATTTTCAGCAAGTCTTTGGATGAACATATGGAACACTTACGTGCTGTTTTAATGCTTTGCACAATGCACGTTTATTTGGTAACCTTGAGAAGTGCATCTTCTGCACGGATCGAATCTCTTTTCTTGGCTATGTTGTTACTCCACAGGGAATTCAAGTGGATGAGACGAAAATTGAAGCCATAAGGAGTTGGCCGGTGCCTACCAAAGATCACACGCAATGAGAAGTTTTCTTGGTCTTGCGGGTTTCTATCGTCGCTTTGTCAAGGATTTCAACGCCATTGCTGCCCCCTTGCATGAGTTGACAAAGAAAGGTGTGGTGTTTCGTTGGGGTAAGGCACAAGAGGAGTCCTTTGACACTTTGAAGGACAAGCTTACACACGCACTATTGCTGCAACTTCCTAACTTTGGTAAGACTTTTGAGCTAGAATGTGATGCTAGTGGAGTTGGCCTTGGAGGTGTTTTGATGCAAGAAGGTAAGCCTGTTGCATACTTTAGCGAAAAATTGCATGGTCCTGTTCTTAATTACTCTACATATGATAAAGAATTGTATGCACTTGTACATTCCTTAGAGACGTGGTGTCATAATTTATGGCCTAAAGAATTTATTATACATTCAGATCATGAATCGTTTAAGTATCTTCGCTCTCAAAATAATCTAAATCGTCGACATGCTAAGTGGGTTGAATTTATTGAATCTTTTCCTTATATTATTAAACATAAAAAAGGGAAGGATAATGTGATTGCCGATGCCTTGTCTCGACGCTATGCTTTCTCGTCTCAACTTGATTGTAGGATTTTTAGACTTGAATCAATAAAAGAACAATATGTGCTTGATCCTGCTTTTAAAGATGTGCTGCTGAATTGTAAAGAGGGACGTACTTGGAACAAGTTTGTGATCAATAATGGTTTTGTGTTTAGAGCTAACCGTCTATGCATTCCAGTTGGTTCTGTTCGTCTAATGTTGTTGCAGGAAGCACATGGAGGAGGTTTGATGGGGCATTTTGGTGCTAAGAAGACGGAGGATATGCTGGCCACATACTTCTTTTGGCCAAGGATGTGGAGAGATATTGAGCGGTTCGTGGCACGCTGCACCGTTAGGTTCTGGATAACTCTCGCTTTGAGCGGAACGCGACACACCGATCCGGCTTCAGATCAAAAGACCCGAACCCTACAACCTTAGCACCACGAATCCTCGGGTTATCAACCGTGTCACCAACCAGTTGACCTCGCCAAGAAGGCTAATCCGTGCCTGCGAAACAAAAAACACAAGCAAGAACTCAAAAGAACGCAGCTCAGAAAGTTGGGACAAACTGCAGATGAATGATTAAGTTCTCAAGTTGGGGTTCCACAAACCGACGAACGGCGACTGTCAATGGACAGAATAATCTTAAGCAAAAATCCAAACCCTAGCTTGGGCAACGGCTACTGATTATAAAGAGTCTAAGGTCGTGCAAGACCCCCTAGACGCACCCCTAATGGGTTCCAACACGATACAAGGCCCAAAGACCAAAATACGACGTCGCAGCGTCGGGACAGATTCTGGACGTCAAATTGTTTGGACGATTTCCGATGACTCCGGATGAATTTGGGCCTCCAACAAGACTCATTGGAAAGGTCTTCTCGTTATCTTTCTTTAGAGTCTAAGAACGTCCAATTTTGAGTCCGGACGCATTCTGGGCGTCCGATTTAGTACAGACTGCTCTTGGACTCCGAGACGGATTTGAAGTCGACTTGGTCTGGGCCTCCACCTTGACTTGAGCACCCTTGCTGGCCCTCCACGCCTCTAAGCCCTCCTCTATGTATCACCCGGTCCTCTCTATGATTCCTAATCATAATATAATTATTAGGTAGTAATCTATTCTCCAAATCATATAAAGAGTTGCTTAGGAACGAGCTCACCTGTAAATTTAATTGTTGCGCGCGAGCTCTTGTGATTGGATCTTGAATGTTCAGTGGAGGATCATTGAGTGTATCCGAAGGAGTGATGTCCTCATCACATTTGTACTAATGTCAACCTAAGTTTCCATACAGAATCTGACGAGTCAAATTCCACAAAAATGTTCTTGGAATCACTTCATTTATCACCTCACTTTGGGCTTCTGGAATTGCTTGATCTGGAAGGCTCCAAGGACTTAAGGATCAACATCTGAAGAATGTCTGCAACCATTTGTTGCAGCTCAAGTACCTGAGCCTCCGGAATACTGATATCTGAACTGCCCAAGCAGATAGAGAAGCTTCGGTACCTAGAGACTCTGGACATTCAACAGACAAAGGTACAAAAAATCCATTGTGCTTCCAAAGCTAAAGCATTATTGAGCTATGTCAAACTCAAGTCTGCTCTCTCTGATACCAAGTACTCTCCTGGAAGTGCTCTACTAGTTACCGCAAGGGACCCAAAAGTGGCGGACTCATTTTTTCCTGTGAAACATTTAATGTCATCGACCTTTATGATCAGTTTTACAGAAACAATGCAATCGCACTACTTGAAAGCAACAACCCAAGCGATGATATCAAGCATGTTTTGATGATCATCATCACAAAATTGGCTACATTTGGCCCCTTGTGTATTCATATGTTCCTTCGTTCCCTCTACCTTAATCCTCGTAGGACAAAAGAGGATTTTCAAGGCTTGGACCACAATCTGGATAGTGATAACATGTTCAACAGCATCATGCAAGTTCTGCTATTCATCTACAACGACCTGTCTAGCAATTGCATGAACTATTTTCTGTATCTCAGTATCTTCCCTTTAGATTTTACCCTTAGACGAACAAGTTCGGTAAGAAGATGGGTTGCAGATGGAATGATAACAAAAGTGGGCAGGTATAGTGTGATGGATGAAGCTGACAGATGTTTTGATTTACTTGTAGACTATGGATTGCTGACGCCTATACCTCAATTCACGGATGTTACTGGCGAGGTCAAAATCTGTCGAATGCATGACTTAGTCCATGACTTTGCTATCAGTACTGCCAGAGACGAGGGTTTTCTAAAGACAAACCTTCAAACTGACTTGACTCATCGCCTCTCAGTTCAACAAGCTCCACAGCAAC
This sequence comes from Chrysopogon serrulatus, assembly GCA_015844335.1. Classification (NCBI taxonomy): domain Eukaryota; kingdom Viridiplantae; phylum Streptophyta; class Magnoliopsida; order Poales; family Poaceae; genus Chrysopogon; species Chrysopogon serrulatus. The sequence continues at coordinate 32,977 of JADLZL010000360.1, read as the reverse complement.
TACATGCAAACACAACTTATTCCAAATCCTGCTAGAACATTTGTACTAATGTCAACCTAAGTTTCCATACAGAATCTGACGAGTCAAATTCCACAAAAATGTTCTTGGAATCACTTCATTTATCACCTCACTTTGGGCTTCCGGAATTGCTTGATCTGGAAGGCTCCAAGGACTTAAGGATCAACATCTGAAGAATGTCTGCAACCATTTGTTGCAGCTCAAGTACCTGAGCCTCCGGAATACTGATATCTGAACTGCCCAAGCAGATAGAGAAGCTTCGGTACCTAGAGACTCTGGACATTCAACAGACAAAGGTACAAAAAATCCATTGTGCTTCCAAAGCTAAAGCACCTACTTGCTGGTCACAAGACTAAACAGACAAACCAAGCTAGTGAAATCCAATCAGAAGAACCATTTTTCACTATACAGATGCCTAGGGACATTGGAACTATGACAGAATTGCAGGTCATGTCCCATGTTACAGTTTCTGGCAGCGGTGATGAGTTGGTTGGCATTGGCAGCCTATTCCAATTGAGGAAGTTAGGTGTGGTTATCCAGAGGCCACAGAAACCAGTCTTCAGGCTTTTGTACCACGCAATTGTGAAGCTGAGTAGAAGCCTTCACTCTGTCAATCAGGATTGTAGTTGACAATGTAAATGCAGATATGGACATGGAAGAGAAATTAGTCGTCCCTCTAAAGTACCTTCGGGCTCTAGAAATCAATGGCCTGGTAAGTGGATTCCCTGCATGGGTTGTAAAACTCATGGAACTAACCAAGGTTACCTTGCATAAGACTCTCCAGAGCTGATGACATCACAATCCTTGGCAAGCTAACTAGGCTGTGTTACCTTAGGCTTTGGCAGGAGTCGTGCATTGAAAGAACACTCACCTTTAGCAAAGATGAATTCCAAGGCCTCAAGTTCCTGGTCATTGAGTGCTCAGACGTGACTACAATCAATTTTGGTGATAAGGCCACTCCTAAACTCAAGAAGCTAGTCTGGATTTCAACTGGATCACAGTCACAGTCTCTTACTGGAATCATCAAAGAGCTCAAGCTTGTCGGTAACTTTGATAACGAAAGGCTGAAACAAGCAATTGCAGCAAATCCAAATGGCCCCATCTTGGAAATAAGCAATGCTTCTTGACCGCACTGCATGCTTGAACACCGACTCTGAAACAAAAAGCAGTGTGACAGAAGACATTCTGTTATAACTGGTGATGCACTCATACAGGTTTGATTGTCTGTTGTTTTTGTTTTATATGTACTTTCTCGTGACAAATTGTCACTGCCCTTTTATTTGATATATGCCATTGTATGCTGTAGAATTGGAATTGTGTGTTGTACCTTATGCCATGATTATCATTTAGTTCTCCTCAAACCTCACTGGTTCAGCAAGAATCTGATCTGAGCCTCATTATATGTATAAAAGGTAAAGAAATAGCATCAGATTGTGCCAATCATCTCTGCTTGTTTTAAAAAAAAAATGAAACACCTGCAACTGCAATGTACTATGTAATATGGTTAATATGCATATATGCCCCAAACAAGCAAAATTTCCCAATTTCAGTCAATGCCAAAACTATGGTTCAGATGCAAACATGGGTGTTATTTTGACATCCTAGGAATCCTTATTGATTGGAAGCATGACAAGAGAGGCATACGAATACGATTATTCCATTCATTCAGAACCTTGTCCAGACCAATTTGCAACGGTTGATCTGCTCATCTAATCAAACAACCCAGATTTCCACGGAAGCACACCATTTTCAACTCTAATCAACAATGCATAGAAGAAATAGCTCTGCCATCCCCACCTCTATCTAACCAACAATCGTGAGCTGGGACCAGTACCAAGAAAGAATGGGTGAGGAGGAGGAAGGGGATGCGGGTTAGACCTTCTCTAGCAAGGTGCAGCAGGCCGGCGGGCGGCGGGGGACCGCACCCGTGGAGAGCGTCGACGACGGGATTGGCTCCTCGTCCTCGGTCGACGCTGCCCTTCAAACTCAATCAACGTCTTCGGGGAGACAGCGAGCGGAGAAGGAGAGCAGCGGGTAGTGGGGCCACCGCCATTCGGATGGGTCTGGCGCTGGCCGGATCATCATCGTGTGGCGGAAGAAGGGGATGGGCGCAAGCCCGGCGAGGCGGCGGCGACAGTGCCGGACGGGGAGACGGAGGGAGGGCGAGAAGATGGGCCTCACCGCGCAGTGCACAGGCCCCGGCCGGCCCAGAATGTCGCCTGCCCACCCAACGGGCCTACAGTCACACAACAACCCGATCAAGGGGAAAAAAAATCTCTTTTCCTAACTTTTTTTCTATTTCTTTTTTAGGTGGCTTGTTCAAAGCAAATGTCCAAGTTGTTACTTGAAACTTTTTGCAGCATGGAGAGAAACTCTGAGCGCTGAAACTAGCTTTGCCCTGAGCACTATCAAGAGTCAACAAAATCAATAGTAGGCTTTCTATTATACGACACTTGGCCATTCCATTCCAACGATAACAAGCTTGTCGATCATCAGAAACATGAAATTTCACGACCAGAAAGCTTGTCAAGCTTGTCCGATAGTCGACACCCGATCCACGTCACAAGCTGGTTCATCCATCCATCCTTGTCCGCCGTTAGCACTGCCTCTGTCCAATCCTATCTGCTGAAACTTTCAAACACCATATAGTGCTCAACTCATGCGTGGCTCACTCACAATCACACTTCACCGCCGTCATGATCCGATCCATGGCCCGTCTCCTCTGCTCTGCTGTAGTTTGCTTTACTCCTGAAACACCATCCATCCATCCATCTCGCTGTAAAACCTCATAGCATAGCCAGCCATCATTGTGCAATGCTCCCGATTCAGAGGCAGTGCAGAAAGACGGCCATCAGCGCGTCACATGCCACCTCTTGCTTTAGGCCTTCTGTCCCGGCACCTTCCGTGGAATCGATGGCCGAGGACATCTTTACTGAAGAAAGTCTCAGACGGTGGAACCTATCCTTCCTAGGATCATGGACACGGATTGGATCGCACTCACTCTCTAACTCTCATGGTGCCACCTCTTTCAGGTGCTTGGTTGCATTGCATATACTGGTGTTCATCTCGATCGGTCCCACGGCGCCGGCGACAGCTTTCTTTGGCATTATTACTCTAAAGCTACAAATTCAAAGGAGTTGAGGCTTGTTATTACTAACTTTAAAGCAACAAGATCATGGCCATAGCCCATGCTTGAAAAGAGAAGGTCCACATTGAGCATTTTCATGAAAAATGGCCGCAACAATAGAGGGAGGGTGGGAGAAAACAGTCCTCTGCTTGTGGCGCTCGAGCATGGAGAGAGCAAGGGAAGGGAATGACTTTTTGTACACGGTCTACCACTGGCAGTTTTAACCCAAAACCGCCAGTGATACACAAATAACACCGACGGTTTGAGCTAGGAACCACCAGTGATGCTTCACTAGCGGTTTGGGCCACCAACCGCCATTGTTGGCTACTTTTACTGGCGGTTTGTGGTGTCCCCCAATAATTGCCTCGGTTGGAACTGATTAACTGAGGCGGTTTGTGCTAAAACCGCCTCCGAGCTCAATTTTGAAGTGCCTTGCAAAATCTTTTGTGTAGTAGTGAAACCGCCAGTGAAGAAAAATCAATGGCGGTTGGATACAAACCGCTACTGATATATTGGCAGTGAATGTTATTTCTGTAGTAGTGAGACCCACGTGATGAGGATGATCCGAGACTAAAAGAGCTTGAAGTTGAAGTATAAAATGAGGAGCTATCCGTAAGGCTGTTTTGAGCAGCTTTAAACTGTCTAAATTTTCTAGGGTCTTGACCTAAATGGTCTGTAATAACTAATAAGGCGATCTTTAACTTTTCTGCATTCGGTAGGGTTACCCTTGGACTATCGATCCAATTTTTTATCTATCTCTGAGACAGAGAATAGATAAGCTTAGGATGATAGCTTGTTGTTTAAACAAACTCCTGTATTTCCATTTGTTCTATGAAGGCCATGTTCGGTTAAATACATAGATGTGGAACGGGCCGGCCCAGTCCGACATGGCATGGCCCATGCTAGGCACGGCCTGACAAGGCACGGCCCATTAGGGCCCGTGTGTGCCACCGAGGCGTGCCGCTGCAGTTCTTCGTGCGTGGCCGACGGCCTAGGCAAGGCCCGTCGGGCTACTTTTCGTGCCAGCCCGGCTCGGAAAGCACGTGCCTTTGTGCTGCCATGACCCGCATCCATGCCACCGAACACCCATGTCGGAGAAGGAGTAGGGAAGGAGACGGAGCTGCGGCGGTGCCCATGCCCGAGAGAAAGGCACCACGGCTAGATCTGGAGAACCAAAGGGTGCTGACCAATGAATCAGCGTAAGGGCGAGGTTGAGGTACCGCAGCTGCCGCGTTCGATGCCGCCGCCGCGCTCGAGGCTAGCGGCGTGCGTGGAGGCGGAGGAGGAGGCTAAGCAGCACGCGTCATGTAGTGGAGGCCAGTGCGTCGGTGCTGGGGTCTGGTGGTGGATGGCGGAGCAAGAAAGAGAAGCGATGGGAGGAGGAGGCTAAGCAGTGCAGTCTCATGGCTCGTGATGAGCGGAGAGACGAGGACTCGCGGGAGGGAGGAGGGAAGCGGGTCTCACAATGGGCCGTGGCGCGGACTCAGGGGAGAGGAACGGTGCGGACTCTAGAGAGGCGAGCGGTGCGGACTCTAGAGAGGTGAGCGGCGCGGACTCGGGGAGGGGAGCGGTGCGGACTCGGGGGAGGGGAGCGGTGCGGACTCTAGAGAGGCGAGCGGTGCGGACTCTAGAGAGGTGAGCGGCGCAGACTTGGGGGAGAGGAGCGGCGTGGACTCGGGGGAGGGAGCGGCGCTAGGTTGGTGGCTGAGTTAGTCTGCTCAGGTTATATGTGTTGGCCTAGTGGGTTGTTGTATAAAGCTAGCCTATTAAGTGATAGGGGGGCCTAATACCGGACCTAGTCTATTTTACGGGCCGTACCATGCCGCCCAACGTGGCTAGGGAGTGGCTCAAGCACGGCCCTACATAGGGCCATGCTGGTCCGGACCCGCTTCTCGCCAGGCCGTGCTGTGCTCTTGCCACGCTAAATTGCCGTGCTTCGGGCCATGCCCTCGTGCCCCCGGCTGCAGCACGTATATAGTTGCATGAGTACGTGTGCAGATCGCAAGTCATCCAGTCCGCAGAGATACAAGACGTAGTGATCCATGGGCAGTGCCGATGCCGTCGTGAGATAGCGCGTGGCTGTCGCACTCGCCTCCGCGCGGGGTTTCGTTCCATGTCCCTACCAGTCTGGATTGATTCAAGGCGGAGGGTGAGGGAAGTTTCACATGCAACGGCCTGATTTAGCAGCTGATTACAGGAGTGTGCATGCAACAGCCTGATTTCACGTGCAACTGGACATATATTTTATGAAGGAACGGGATTGGATCAAGCCAGGATCGGCCTACAACCCAACATGCCCGAAATGGAAATGGGGCTCTGGGTTTCGGGCGTCGCTACTGGTGACTGCAAGCGGCACCCCAGCTCACAGCAGAGGACGGGGGCATAGCACACGGAGGCCAATTCCGCGGCTGCGGCCTGCGGCAGAGTAGCTGGACGCAAGCGCGCGCGCCACGCGGTGGGGTGTCCTATGCGAGTTCGTGGTGTACGAGTCGATGGGGCAGAGGATCTGGTAAATGATTGTCCAAATTTTTATCTAGACCTTGTACAGTGAATAATAGTTCCTTGATACGGTGTCTGAAACTATAAAACCACTCATAGTTTCAGCATTTAGAATGACCTAAGCTAGCTACTTATTTCTGGAGGCAGCTCACTTAAGGCGCCCTTGTTTCGTTTCCGAAGGCAGGTTGAACCACTGAATCTGGAAGTGGCTCATTTGCGGAGGCCATGTTTCCACAGGCAAGCTGTATTGGAAGTGGCTCTTCAGAGACCATATGATGGAGCGAGTGGTCTACCCTGCCTTTGGAAACCGATTCCACACGCTGCTCGAATTTGTCGAAGTGCGGCGATCCAGCAGATGTGAAGTATGAAGCAAGGTCTATATGTCGGTCATCGTACATGTTCAGGAATGGGTGTTCCTGCATCAACGGCAACAGGTAGGGAAAAGCCGGTAAAATAAGTGGTTTAATCTTGTAGAGCATGCCTAAAATGACAATATATAGACGCCATTTTTATCTTACCAATAAGATTTGTGCTGTTGACCTATCATTAGCATCCTTCTGCATGCTGAAAATTCACAAAGAAAACATATATATACATAAGCTCATATATATTGCTGGACAATTTCACATATAGACAACACCAAAATTAATAATATAATTAAACACGTGATGTAAACTTTTCTTGATGTTACCTTATAGGTTATACATACTTTTAGGTGCATATGTACACAAAGCAGGCAATTTAACTAGAGCAAAAAAAAAAAAAAAAAAAAAAAAAGAAAGAAAGAAAGAAAGGAAACAAGTACTAATTTCAAATGGAAAAAAAAAAATGCTAACATGTCTCAAGCAGCTTAATCACAGTAAGGGTGTCGAGACACCATTGGTATAGAGCAGTATGATTACCATGCAGATATGAACGAGCAGAATTCCGATGAAAACTGATCTGGTGGTGCAGATGGTGGTGGTTGTTCTACAATAGCTTCGAGAAGTTCATAAAAGCTGTCATATGGAGGAAATGGGAAATTGCCGGTTGCACATTCCAGTAATACTAGACCCAAACTCCAGATATCACTCACGAAACCATATTTCTGTCCAGAGATTCTCTCAGGCTGTCAAGAATAGAATTCTTGTTTGGGGTCATAAGAGGTAATGAAATTCAAATCATTTCCCACCAAACTAGAAGACACATTTGTGAGCTAAAAACTTGCACTCACCGACATGTAGCAGTATGTGCCAACAAATGTCTCTCTTTGTCCAAAGGAGCATGAAATAGTGGCACTTGCACCAAAGTCTGATATTTTTACTTCACCCCAATGATTTATCAATATTTTTGATGGCTTCAGATCACGGTGTATAATGTGCTTCTCATTATGCAAGTACATGAGTCCTGTTAGTATCTGCACAAGAAATTGGCAATTTATGATTCGATTCATGAAATATTAATGTAGAATTTTAATTAAAGTGGAGAAACTATGTGTAGATTCTGCCACATGTCACTCACCTTCTTACATATGGCAGCAAGGTAGTCCTCTGGAATGGTTTTAACAGTCTTCAGGAAATCTGCAAGGGAGCCACCATCCATGTATTCCAAAACAACAGAAATTGTTCCATCGATATAAAAACACTTATAGAACACAACAATGCATTGGTACTGCGATACTGAAAAGCTTAGTTTCAACTCATTGACTATCTGTCTGCGTGTACTTTCTTCGATGTGAATAACCTGAAAAAAATAATGGCAGCCGAATGGAGGCCAAGACCCTTTACAATAGTAGATAACTGTAAACAAACATAAAGAAGCAGCATCGAAGTGAATGCCTGGAAATACCTTAAGCACAAAAAGCTGGCCACTAGATTTGTGGCGGACCAATTGCAAATTTTCACGGCTACGTTTCCCAATCACTTTGATGACGTCTAGATCATGTAATGCCAATTGACTATCCAGTGGCTGTTTTGGAGGAGCCTAAAGAACATTTTGCGCAAGTCAATCAAAAGAGAGTGGAAACAGTATCAAATATATCTTTAGAACATGTTAAATAAATAAAGACTACAGCACTAACATTGGTATGAGAACATTTTTCCCACTATAAAAATGAATGTTTGCATTCGGAACAGATTCAGCAGCAGATATTTGACAATGATTCCGGTAGGCCACAGCACACGCAGATGTTTATAGCTAGTGCAGCTAAACATACTTCTACCAAATGGCTCCACTATTTACTAGATATATAACGATTACTTCTTGTAGTAGCAGTTTCAAAATTAGATATGAGAAATAAAAATTCAAATGACTTGAAAACTTCAATAATGCAGGTATATCATATCTGTTAGGATCTGATAACCCTAGTTATGTCCAGGTGGGGCCATGGATCGTGACTTCCAGCACTAAATGGCTATCACTTTTACTCTCGTCCCGGTTAGGCCCCTCATCCCTGCCTCTTTCCACCACCCTCTAGCTCCTGCCTCCCTCCTCTACCACTCCTTCTGAGCCATCTCGGCTGCCATGTTGTGCTCTTGGTTGGCGAGGTCTGCCTCTCTTCTTGCTTCATCGGAGCAGGCCCCTGCTCTTGAGGAGCTTGTGAGGGATTGGGACTCACTACTACGGAAAATATTAACCGACGCGTGCAAAACCGATTAACTAAGGCGGTTTACGCAACCACCTCAGACCTAAGGTCACAGTAAATGGCCTATTTTCCGAGGCGGTTTGCTGCGCCCGCCTCGGTTAATGGAACCAAAAAAATAGGAAAGCCCAACGAGCCCATCCATGGGCTCGCCAAGCCCATCCACGCGCCGCTACCACGCATCGCTCGCTGGATAGCAGCCGGGGATGCTAGATCTGCCACCGCCTGGATGCTCGTTGTCTCGGAGATGCTCGCGGCCGCTTGGAGGACCTCTACCACTCTGCTGCCACTGCTACTCGTTGGATCTACGCCCGCTGCCACCGTCGGTCGCTGGATCCACGCGCCGTCGCCACCGCCTGCGAAGAGAGAGGGTGAGAGAGGTACTGAGAGAAGAGAGAGCGTGTTTGACATATATCTGGCCGTTGTGCGACAGATCCATGCACGAGGAGCGGATCTGGCCTCCAACTGCGCAGCAGCTGGCCTCCTCGTCGGATCTACCATGCGGAGGGGAGGGAAGAGAGCAAGCATGTCTGCCTGGAGAAGCCGAATCCGCTGGCCATAGCACCGAGATCCATGACCACGTCGAGAACTTGAGATCCACGGCCACACCAAGATCCAAGCCACCGCTTCTCCTCGCGCTGTGCACCACGCTGGCCCCCAGCCGGTTGACACACTGCCGCTTCGTGTGGAGAGCCTGGGTGCAGCGCTCGCATGGAGGGTCGGGGTGAGAAGGAAGTGAGATGGAATGGAAATTAGGATTTCCTGGTCACCGCTATATATATCAGGGGCACTAGTTACCAGGCCTAGATTGGTTGTCTGGGCCTAATATTTATCGAGGCGGTTTCTTTAGAACAACCACATATTAACAGAGACGGACATATTTAATGTGCCTATCTTGGTTATTTGATTTTGCGAGGCAGTTTTTGTATCGCCTCGATTAATAAAAAATGACCACCTCAGTTAATACCTAGCATTAGCCGAGGTGGTTGAAAGACTTGCCCCCTCAGTTCAAAAGGTCTCGGTTAATATTTTATGTAGTAGTGACTTCTCCCCTGGTAAGAAATTTGAAGCTGAGGTGTTTTGCAAGTTTTTTTTTAAGGCAATTTCACAAGTTTTGTTCCTCGGTGCACCATCTGTCCTCTTCACTGAATGGTTCCTTCTTACTCGTGGTTTTCCAAAGATTCCTATTTCGTCTGACTCAGGAGATTCAGTCGCCATGGCTCTTCACTGATGCCTTGGAGGCACAACTGCTGGTTTTCATGTGACTTTTCTGGAAGATCATCACTTCTGCTTCTCAATTGCCTCTAAACAGGTTGGTTTGCTAGTTTGAGCTCTCAACAAAATTATTTCTGAACATTTTGACATATACTTCCATATGAGTGCGATGAAGACACTAACTGGGAACTAGCAGAAGCAGAAGATTGGAGAACGAAGAACAAAGATAGCTGGACAACTATGATCAGTCAAAAAGCCAAATGCAAAATGGCGACTAAAAAGGTTTCCTTCCATAGGAAGCTTGTTCAATACTCTCCTGTGCGTAAATATCGCCTCAGAGAACTGTCTTCACTGTTTAAGATTGGTGATATTTACTGTCCTTTTACATAGTCTCCCTGTAGAGAGAGTCTGGCCATCATTCTGTCTCTTTGGAACGGAATTGGAATTATCAGCCATCATCCAGGCACTCTCATGGAGCCAAGACTTTGGATGTTTCGGAGTCTTTCAAAATCTAAAAAGAGATTTTTGCATTAACAGCCATAATGCCCAAGTTGCCAGATCTCAGCTGCCAAAACAATTAATCGATGGCATCCACCCCCAATGTGAATGCTTCAAATTTTCCCCAAATCCTGCCACTCAGTTCTGTACTTCTGTTTCAAATGTTTAAGCCCAGACCATCCTGTTAAAGAATATAATGTCAGGGGGAAACGTTCCATTATTGTTTCAATTATGGCCATCAGGCTCAGGTTTTTGCCAAGAGGATCTTTCGAAAAAGTTTTGTGCTAAGAGAAGATTGGACCTCAAGCACAAATTGGCTGTCAAGCCTGTTAAGCACCCCTCAAGCAGCGAGTCCAATGAAGAAGGGATGGGGGAGAAGAATCCTATTCAATGGTCTCCCGGCCCTGATTGTGACGCCCTGCCTCCCCATCTCTCCCAAAACCTAACCCTTTACATTCCCTCTACCAAGCACACCCAAACTGCAGATCAACTGATGGACCAACTAATTGTGGGCAAACAAAATCAACACATCATGGAGGAGGACCAGGGCTCTGTAGCCAATGCTGCCTCGCCCTCCATTACCCTGCTCAAATTGTAGAAAGGGAGATCACTATTGACGATCAGATAGTTGAGCAAGGCTCACTGATGGTTAGCCAGACTAAGTGCAGAATCAGGTGGAAACTAATCAGATCCAAGCTACTGTTGTTGCCAGCGCCATGTTGACTGGCATGATCAGCAGTCTGTTAAAAAGTCAGATAGATAGGTAGCAAAGGGAGACAATCACAAACTTCCTTGTTGATGGTTTAAAGCATTTGATCAGCACCCAAGGGAATTCTGGTGATGCTGGGTGTTAGATAAGTTCGAGTCTCATGTATGGTATGCATATATTCTCTATGGTATGCATCACCGCAACTATGGACAAGTCAGGACTCTTGTAAAGATATGTACAGGAAATAGAGATATTTTTGTTAGTTCCTTGTGAGAGCAATTAAATCTCAGGATTATTGATTGATAGATATTGAGTACAAGGGCTACATATATAGGCAAGGATCATTAGGTTTATAGAAACACCTAATCAATCATGATCCTTGCCTAATCAATCATGTCTATCCTAATCCAGGACAGCAGCCCAGCCATATGGGCTTGGGCGCCTGGCCCATGGCCTGCCCAGAGGGCGCCTGCATTCTAACACTCCCCCTGAGTCAAAACGTCAGCCACTTTGCACGTTTAGACTGGACATAAACTCCGTGAACACTGAAGAAGGCAGCCCTTTGGTGAAGATATCCGCATATTGTGAGGAAGTGGGAACATGCAGGACTCGAACATCACCAACGGCGACTCGTTCCTGGACGAAGTGAAGATCGATCTCAATGTGCTTGGTTCGCTGATGCTGAACTGGATTGGAAATCATGTAGACTGCACTGATGTTGTCACAATACACCAGTGTGGCGCGCCTAAGAAGGGCATGCAACTCCAGAAGAAGCTGACGCAGCCAGGTGGCCTCTACAACTCCATTGGCCACTGCGCGATACTCGGCTTCAGCACTTGATCTTGACATGGTGTTCTGGCACTTGGAGGACCAGGAGACAAGGTTGTTACCAAGGAACACAGCATAGCCCGAGGTGGACTTGCGAGTGTCTGGACAACCGGCCCAGTCAGCGTCAATATAGACGATAAGATCAGCCGAAGAGGATGGTTGCAGCAAGAGACCAAGGTGGAGGGTGCCGCGAACATAGCGAAGAATCCGCTTCAAGGCAGCAAGATGAGGCTCACGTGGGTCGTGCATGTGAAGACAGACCTGCTGAACTGCATATGCAATGTCTGGCCGAGTAAAAGTCAGGCACTGGAGGGCTCCAGCAAGGTGCGAAAGTCTGTAGCATCAAACACTGGGGCCCCATCAGCTGCAGCAACCTTCGGATTGGTGTCAACTGGAGTGGAGCACTGCTTGCACTCTGTCATCCCTGCGCGAGCCAGAATGTCCAGCATGTATTGTCGCTGTGAGAGAAGAAGATCAGTACCACTGTGCTGAACCTGCATACCAAGAAAGTGATGCAATTCACCAAGATCTTTCATAGCAAACTCTCGCTGAAGCGCTGAGATGATCCGCCGAAGGAGATCAGGTGAGGACGCTGTGAGGACAATGTCATCCACCAAGAAAGTGATGCCAATTGGGGTCAGCGAGGGCGCTACGGAAGGTCTTCGGCACCGCAGAGAGAGGAGCGGCGTGGTAGACAGCAGGCAGCCGATAGCCACGCTTCGACTGCGTGCTCATGGCGTGCTGGTTCTCCACTGGAGTGACAGGAATAGCGCGTTCCTTGGCTGCACAGGCCAAGGCAACGCTGGCGCGGGCAGCAGCCATGTCACGGTCCATGGCGGCGGCCTCGGCTTCCGCCTCAGCCGCGGCAGCGTGGGCCGGGGTGGAAAGGCGCTCCTTCTCGAGGAGTTGGGCAGCCGCAGTAGCGGCGTTCACCTGCTCCTTGTCGAGGCGGGCAGAGATGACGTCGTCCTGAAGTCCCGTGGAGTGGCCATTGGCGCAGCACGGGAGGGCCGGCGCGCGGGCGCTACACGGCAGAGAGAAAGGCCGGCGCGCGATGGGGTGGGCACCGGAAGAGAGAGACCTAACCTAGGCGTGTGATACCATGAGAGCAATTAGATCTCAGGATTATTGAATAATAGACATTGAGTACAAGGGCTAGATATATAGGCAAGGATCATTAGGTTTATAGAAACACCTAATCAATCATGATCCTTGCCTAATCAATCATGTCTATCCTAATCCAGGACGGCAGCCCAGCCATATGGGCTTGGGCGCCTGGCCCATGGCCTGCCCAGAGGGCGCCTGCATTCTAACACCTTGTACTTCAAGCTGCTGTAATCGTTTCCTGTAATTTTGCGTCTGGTTGTTGCCTGGCGCTACTATACAGCATGGACCCATGGTGAGCCGAGTTTGGTATCCACGTTTACATAACTTTACACTGGGATCATTGATCCAGTCCCTCAGCATCAATATAAACATCCCACCTCAAAAGGGTGCTTTCAATGCAGATTCTACTTCAAGGTAACCCCGACTCACCGTCACCGGCCCTCAGATCAAAACTACACCCTTACCATGGTGTACTACAGGAAAAAGTTTAATGGCAAAGAAAGAGATTATGATAAACAAACTGTTACAGTGGATCAAGTGTTAGAAAATGTTGGCAACACCTTTGCTGAATTCCAGGATGCTTTTATTCCAACCTACTCGCTGGATAATACAAACAAGGGCAAAAGGAAAGAGACCATGTGAAAAAAAAGAGAGGAAATGTCTCACTCCTGCATCCACCCTGAATGATACCATGTTAATAACCTTGGGGATTTTGGAATGATAAGAATTCTATTAGTGGAGATGCATATACAGAGAGAGCCTCATGAGCCATATGGCTTATAGTAAATGGTCCTTCATATACTAAATCTAAAGGTCTTTGTAACAGATATAGCTGTTCAAGGCAGGTCAAGCTATTTGTGTCCATGTACAGTTCAGCAGCTAGGCTCACTAGTCTCATTTAGCTCCACTATTAGCTGTTAAAGAGGCGATCCGGTAAATACCATAACCAGAGATTTAAAACATTTTTTTTGGAAGGGTGACAATTGTATGATGGCTCTTCGGTTGGGTGGCAAAAATAAAGAAAAACCTTTTTATACACGTTTTAAGAAGCTTATTAGTGGTGCTTTGTGCAATAATCTTTTGACTTTTTTAGTGGCTGACTGGATTGAAAAGAAAAGTGAAAAATAGGAATTGTTAGAAGTAATGATGACATAAGTATGATAGGAATCAAGAATGATCGAATCAAAGTGGAGAAACTGACTGGATTGAAAAGAAAAGTGCAAAATAGCAATTGTTAGAAATAATGATGACATAAGTATGATAGGAATCAAGAATGATCGAATCAAAGTGGAGAAAGATTTTATAAAAACAAGGGTGAGAAAGATTTTATAAAAACAAGGGTACCATATATCACGATAAATAGCACCAGAAAGCATGGAACTAGATATATGTTATTCTTCACTTATTGATATTCCCTTTGGGCACCTTGTAGCCAAGTAATAGTAAATTAGTAACTTTAGATTTCAATAGATTATATATGTAATTTCAATATGCAACACCTTAAAATATATTCCCCTATTCCAAATTATAACATGTTTAGGCTTTTCAAAATACATGGCTTTTACTACATTATGTCCAGATATATAGCAAAATCAATGTATGACACCATGAAACAGAGGAAATACTTCCGTCATTTATAAATGTATGACACCTTGACTTATGCACAAAGTATTATCATTTGTCTTATTCATACAAGATTCAGTGAAAATGTGCAAAAATATGAACCATGTTAAGTAACAATGATCATAAACAAGTCACGGGAAGCAGTAGAAGATTGATGGGTTGGCCGTGCAACCCCTTAGGGCTTCACCCTGGGGTGCCGTCCCCCTCCCTTCTTCCACACCCGATTTTCACCTTCCGCATGCAACAGATAGCCATGGCGGACCTGCCGCGCCCTTGCCGTTTGGGTGGACGCCAACCATGGCAGCTACCCAATCCCTGACACAACCAGTGCCGGCTGATCTGGCGCTCGCCTCCACGTCCCGACCCCCACCCCTCCCTCGTGCTCCTCCCTTCCTCAGCTAGGAGGCTCGGCAAAACCGCCTGCCTGCACACAAGCAATGCCACCACCCACTTCGGGCTCCTCTACCAGCATTCCTTAGCCGTTGGGGGCTAAGGCCGCCATCACCGCCGACCTGAAGATGCATGGGGAGGCTGTTATAGTGCCCTGCGGCTGCCTGCCCCTCCTCGCCCTTGAGCGGGAGTTGACGCTGCGGCGTACTCTCCACCAGTGCTGCAACGTCTCCCAAGCATGTGCCAACGCCTCCTCCATCGGTGCCTTACCGCCCCTTCCATCGTCGAGCCAACCGCAACCTCCCCGCCATCGTGCGTGGGGACCAGACCTGGCGCAACACCACCATCCGTGCCGGACGTTTACATGTCACCAATACCGAGGTAGCATGTCCGCCTCCAAGGGCGTCGCCCGGTGGGCCATAGGTCGCCGTAGAGCTACCAACTAGCCCCCGCTCATCGTCCTTCTCTCTGAATGAGGTACTATTTTATCTGGGTTGCCCCTTGGGAGGACATACGAAGCTCCAACGATGGGTGGACGACGATGGCAAGGTGTCCAGTGACGACCACTCCACAACCTACTTGGATGTTGTTTGTCACATGGCGAAGCCAGTTGCTGCGTCCCCTCCATGCACCCAGACTCGTCCAATCGAGGTTCTGAGCCATGATGGAGTAGACGCTGGACCACAGGGAACTGGGCAACAGCCGCACCCCTGGCTAGTGTCCGGCCTACCTACTTGGCTAGTGGGGATGGGTCTCTGACCCCAACATGGAAGGGTGGTGGGAAATCCTCCCCAAGCAGGAGTCGTGGCCTACGGCCATATCAGAGCCTCGACGCCATGGCCTAACACAGTTCCCACAGGCCCGGAGGATCCCTGTCTAGCTTGCTATCTAGGTTTCAACAACCTATCCTACTCACATTTAGTGACATGCCACTTGCCATAGATTCCGCCACCTCAACAGGGACTACAAGCGGCCTAGGTCAACTATGACGACAGCAGCAAAGCTGGCATCTTGCCATGGCACTCTGCTCGTGTCGACAACCAACCGGCCTCCCAGCACACACCACGGTGCTCCACTAAGCTCAGATGGGGCCACGCAGGTTGTCGTGTGGGGTGCTGGTAGAGTCCAACGATGATGCTGGCAGCACTGAAGTAAGCCGGCAAGGGACATCAATGTGGGCACGACTATCGGCCACGCTGACAGCACCACTACCTCGGTTCACATTGCTTACCTGGTGTTGAAGCTGTGCGTGAGCGTGGGGCCTTCCACGTGGGTCAACCCAATGCTAGAGGAGTTCGCTGCCTCGCTCGTTATGAGCCAGCCAGCAGCCAGCGCCGAGGTGCCCGCATACTATGGCGGTCACCTCTAAGGAAGTTGAGCATAATTGGTGGACAACTATTCGCTAGTGAAGGCTGTCTAGTGGATGAGACTTGCCTCCATTGTCGCCTATCCAGGTGTGCAGCCGCACGTCACGCCACCTCAGGAGCGACATCATGGTGTCGTGGATGCCGAGCTGAGCCCTAAAAGCTCCAGCGCCATCCCCCTAGGTGCAGACGCAGCCACCACTCCTCGGCTAGGTGAAGGTGGGAGCTCGGTGGCAAGAGGCTAAAGCCATTCACTGACAAGAGCCGTAAGGTACCATCGTGGTTGCTCCCTCAGCTGGTTGTGGAGGCACAACCAAAGTTGCTGACCCGCAGCAGGAGGATCGCCACCTAGGCGCTTTCATGCGTCCTAGCTTCTAAGCGGGGAAAAGTGGTGTTGATGAAGCAGATGGGGCTGCTCGACGGACAAACCATATCAGCCAAGAACGCTTACGACAATATTTTCGTCGACCAGCACAACCCCTCGCATGCTAAGGCAATGCGACAGTTCTTCCCTAACAAGGAGAGCGGGCAAGGCGCCACACAAGTAAGTGCGTCTGACCACCAATTCTGGCTAGGTAGCATGATTAGTGAGTAATAGCCATAATCTCCTGTCAGGGAGGGTAGAAATGATTGTATAACACTATCCCCCTAGTGTGTCATGTCCGTGGAGTGTTGTTGTAACTTTCACTATGCTTGAGATTAATTCAAAGATGCGCAAGCCTTGTACGTATTCGAGAAAAATAAAACAAGTCACTACAAAATTATGGTCAAACGTCAAGTCCAAACATTAATAAAAACTAAGTTAAATGAGTTCAAATGCCTGACACTTCAATAGCATGTAAAGCCTGTGTCAGCATAATGATGCTGAAAAGTGATGGTCCCTGCTATGACATAGGTTCTGGTACTTACCTTCCTGTAAAATGACTTGTCAGAATACAATGACATGATATTGGTAGTAGTAGATAGTTTCCTACTAGTACTTTCCGAGGCATCCACATATGGTTGTTTCCTCTGGTCATCTAAAACACAAGGAAAATAATTAAGACATTCAATATGTTGACGTGGAACAAAAATCCATATTCCTTAACAAATAAAAACATGGAATTATATATTACTATATGAGAAAACTATGTGACTAAAAATAGTTGCTTTTGGAAGTTCAAGAAAATACTGTAGTTCAGTACACTTTTTTTTTTTGCAAGTTGCATAGTGCAGTACACATAATACGAAGGACATAAACAATGTTGTTTAATATTCCGCCGCAACCAATTAACATGATCCAACAATTTTTTTATTCTGGTAGAAAAACCATGGCTTATTTTTGTTGGGAAAAAATTGAAGTACCTGAATTCAGAACATCCAAAGAGGTTACAACTGCGTCTGGAAACAACGAAGAAGTCCTGCTGCGTTCAAGCAATAACATAGTAATATTATGTGAAAATATGGTAAGAGGATGAGCAGAAACTAAATAATTTCATCATGTAGCAAGGTTTCGTACTTCCATTTAGCCATTTTTAAAGCAAAAAAAGCACATGAAAAAAGAAGCTAAACAAACGGTGAAATCAGGAGAAAAACAACTTACATATAGTGATATAGTATTTGGCCACATGTATTGGTGTGGATTGAACAATACTGCAGCATTAGATTCATTTACATGTTCGACGCATAGATAAATGTTAGATACATATTAGATTCAAAAGATCTGTGATGGGCATAGATTGGTTTCAGGGTGTTGGGACACTAGAGAGTAGAGACGATGAGGGAGAGGGAGGGGTCGACGGCCCAGGGCGGCAGGGGGCTACTGGACGTCAGCCAGGAGGCGGCGCAGGGGGGCTGGGAGAATAGGAGGATAAATCCTGTATTTCCTTCTTGACCATAATGAGTACATGACCACTATATTTATATTAATAGTCCCTAATGAACTTGAATCCCAAGCAATCTATAGGTGTAGTCCTTATAAATTTGGAGTCTCCTTTTCTAAACAAATTGTATTTTCTTTTATTCTTATCCTAATCCATTCCTAATTCTTCTCTAGTCTGCACTTCTCCTAGGAGGAGGACGATCCCCCCACCCCCACCCCCTGTGTGCGTGGCTACTGCCTCGCTAAGGCCCTCCTTTGGACTAGGGATCAACCCATGACATGTAGGCCCCCCCCCCTCTTTCCAAAACCCATTTTCTGGCAATGCCTCCACACACTGAACCAGAGTCCAGGTTTTGCTGCCGTGTAGAGGAAAGAGCAGGTGCAGGTGGAACTGCCTCAATTCTCATGGTGAGGCAACCGAGCATAGTGTTCGCACAAATGATGTTATGGCATGTGCAGTAGATGCTAACTGGAGTTGCCGATGTAGCTGAAGAGGTAGTAGTCGTACAGGGACAGGGTCAGTGGAGATACAGCGCCATGTGCAGCTCGTGCAACGTCAATATGGGAATGTGGAATCCCGGTGTCCATCAGGATCATCTCTGCATAGACCGGGGAGGTCTATTGAAGCCACCTAGAGTCCACCACGCAGAAGTATATAGCCTGGCAGCCTCATGCACAGGGTGGAAGTGATGTGTGATGATGCGATCGTGGTGAGGTGGAGCAAGTTGCCGAAGTGTGCATCCCCCATGTCATAAGTTGACGATGAGATGTATGGGTGTCCACACTCTCTGTTCATGTCGATGAAGATGTTGCTAATAGAGGAAATGGCAGTCGTTGTCATAGAAGAAGACCATGGTGGCGCTAGACACGATGCCCCGTGGCCACTCCCGACCCATCAACAGACTAGAGGGGAAGGTGTAGTGTGCCGATGGGGATGCTGGCACAGTGTGGAGGCCAACTGCTAGTAGTTGTAGATGATCAGACCTTCCAACAAGGAGAGTCTCCAGCAGATTCGGCTGTAGTGCTAATGATGTCGGTAAGCACAAGCGGCCATCGAGAAGATGATGTCATCGTCCATGGACCAAGCTTGGGCGGTTGTGCGGCTGGTGTGAGGTTGGCGATGGTGCGTAGCTCAAGCACATGTGGGACTGCCTGTCGGATGTGGGTGAAGACAGTGGTGGTGTTGGGATAAAACAGCAAAACCAATGCACAATTAATCCCTCATCTTGTAGTGAATCATGAGAAGAACATCTACCATCAGATCAGCAGCGGAAATTAATAAGCACATGCAAAATAGACACAACGATTTACGTGGAAAACCCCCTCAAGGTGGTGAGGAGTAAAAACCACGGGACCAACCGGTCCACTCCAAGCCAAACTTCCACTATAATCCACAATGGGTACAAGAAGTCTTCTCTAGAGCATCTAGAGGATTACACCAGCAGCAACAGATTCATCAAGTTACAACTCGTTGTAACTAGCTACAACCACAGCCTTCCAACAAGAGGAATCAGCCAAACAGAGGAGAACACAGATTCTGTCCCTCTCAGTAATCAGTTCATATCTCACAAACTACTACTCCACTGTGCACAAATTTTGGTAGGCAAGTAGATCCACGAGTCCCCTAACCACTGACCAAATTTCAGCTCAATTGAACACCGTTTGACCACCCAAACACATCATCTATCAAAACTGCTCTGTCCTGAAACTGCAGTGACCCAAACTGACAAGACCCCTCTGAAATCTGGTGCTATACTCAACCAATCCTCAAACCAACTTGATAGATCGAAGTACTCAAAGTAAGGAACGAGCTCACCAAGTTTGGTGCCAATCCAACCATGTTTGAGCCTCCAATCACTGGCATGAGGATGACCGGTTCACAGCCACCAAATCTGGACAGATTTGCTTCTCCTTCTTCTTCCTCTCTTCTTTCAAGTTGTGGTGAGTGTTCTGCTCTCTGTCTCACTCTCACAGCAGCAAGCTGCAGCTCCAAGAATGGAGGCTAGGGTTTTTCCTTTTTGCACTTCCCAAGGAGCTATCTCAACCGTCGATTCAATCCGAGATCAACGGTGCACAAGCACTTGGGCTTGTGGGCTGTTTTGTTTATTTGCTGGGCTCCAAAGTCATCCTCCATGTGGAGGGATAGCCCAACAGGTGGGCCGCCAGATTGTAATGAACATTGATGTCGCTTGATGGAGTCATGTTGCAGCGTAGCTGCTATGGGTGTGGTAGTCATGGTGTCTCCCTACTGCTGCTTTGGAGTAGTGTCGTAGGACTGATGATGGCTGCTGGAGCAAAGAAGGGGAAGCACCGTTTATTTTATAGTGCTATCCTAGTGTGGACACTGGTGAAGGACATGGTGCAGTCACTTCGCTGGAAAGGACAGTTTATGGTGCTATCCTAGTGTGGACACTGCTGAAGCAAAGAAGGGAAAGCACCCTGTGCGGCTGTGCGTGTGGCTGGGCCACCTTGACCGAGGATTCGGCCACCAAGGCCCTCCTTTGGGCCTCGCTTAGCCCAGCACTTAGGGCCAAGGATCAACCCATGACACTAAAGGGCTCGTACTGGTAAATTGTGTCAAAGAAATTACACCTGATTAAACTATTGGAAAAATCTATAGAAAATAAAACGTAAAACAGCATGTAGCAGAAGGAACGGTGTGTGTAGCTGGGATTAAGGGAAGGTGGGGTAAAGAGGTTTATATCCTTACCTAGACTGCTAAAGAACATAGCTTTATGTTTTGAAATAAAATATACTCTTTCCAAAACAGTATTAGTAGTGAAAGAGGAATCATCCATACCATTCATCAACATTATTTGTATTGACCTCCGGTTTTTCCCATAAAAATCCATGATCTCTAGATAATTTATTGATCTGCATATTCGAAGGTATGATATCTCCTGCTGGCACACGGTCCTCCTCAATCCAATCAACAACTTGTATGTTTAACCTAGGAATCATCGAATGCTTGCTAACGGCATCCTTCAATTTAGACTCTGTGGTCCTCTTATCAGATTCCTTAGAACCAACAGCTGCCCCTATTCGTCCTGAAACCTCCTGGAGGTTTAACAGGTGCTCGATGCCAACAAGCATATTGCTGCCGAACTCCACTCCACTGTAGGCATTGAAACTTAGTTTTAGCCTGTGAAGTTTTGGCATTGCACCAGGCCTGAAGGCAATGCATAGTACACCGCTTCTGAACTTGAAACACTTGAGAGCTGGGAATGCCCCACTGCTAATGATGATTGGTTCCACAGTGGGTCTCCGTACATATAAAGAAAGAAACTTGAGCACTTGCAGTCCTGCAAAACTGTCCACATCATTCTTCTGGATCTCTAGGACTCCGAGCTTAAGAATGCAGAGGCTGCCTAGTTGTCCTATCCATTTAGGAAGGCTGCGCAAGATGCAAGTGCCACGATGCAATTCAAGTCTCTCAAGACAGTCCTTTGGACAGCTCGTGCTACTAGAGTCAATGATTGTAATGCAATCTTCGGAGACTGAGGCACCACGAATGATAACCAGAGATTTGAGTTCATAAAGACACCCAAGAATAGAGAACAGAACTTTCAAGTTTCTGTCCACACTATCAGATGGTGCTGTCGTTAAGACAAGTTGAAGTTCCTCCAAGCAGGATAGCTCCTGAAGGCTTTTCACTTCGTCATCCGAATTGCCACAAAAATCAAAGCATTTCAGGGTGCGGAGAGATCTCAGGCGCCCCACCACATAAGGCAGTTTTGTCTCCTGAGGTAGAGAGAGGTGTACTAGGTACTTGAGGTGAACTATATCCTCTGGAACTGAGGTTACTATTGCATTTATTTCCAATGTTTCCAAATGGTGTAGCCCGCCGATATGGGTTGGTAGTTGCAGGCAATAGTTGCATGTTATCTTCAAGTATCTCAACTGAAATAGTCTGTTAATTCCAGAGAGGTTCAATATTGGAGAATCGTTGTAATCACCCCACAAATGAAGGACTAGGACTCGAAGAAATTTGAATTCCCGAATAGAAGGCAAACACTTGACCAGTCCATAAAAAGCTAGGGATCGAACTTGCAAAAGTGTTATACCTGACACTTTTGCAGCATATTTTGCACTGCTGTAGAAAAGGAACAATCTCCGAATCTTGCTGGAAAGTTCTCTGGTGTTCTGAGAGTAGTCTATTGTTGTGACAAAATTGTCTTCTGCAGACTTGTTTGCTACAAAATCAAATACCATGGAGTGCACTGTACAGGACAACACTCGATCATTGTAGTTCATGTCTATAGCTTGGATCATTCCCCTGTAGACCAGCTCTTCAAAGTGGCTCTGTGCAATTGCTTCATTGTCTCTCTCTCCGTCTTCCCCTATAAAACCTTCAGCAACCCATCTCCTCACTAGATCGTCCTTCCAAATTGTGCAGTTTTCAGGATACATACAAACATATTGCAGGCATGTCTTCAAACACTGGGGAAGACCATTGTAGCTAAGGTTTATCACCTTTCTCATTCCTTCATATGTTGGACTTATGCTTAAATTGGAACCCAATGATCTTTCTACACAATCCCAATTCTCTGATTTGTCTTGTTGGCTTGTTAAAAGTCCAGCTATTTGAATTACTGCTAGAGGAACACCACCACATTTTCTTACGATTTCATATGAAGCATCTTTGAATTGTTGAGGGCACTTGTTTTCAGAGCCAAAAACTCGTGCGAAAAATATTTTTCTCGAGTCATCATCATTAAGAGGTTCCATCTTTAGAATATAATGAGAACGATAACCACAGCATGTCATTGCTACATTCTCACTTGTTGTTGTTGTTATAACTCTACTTGACTGAGTACCTTCTGGAAAAGCTTGTAGAAGAAAATCCCAAATTGCTGTATCCCATAAATCATCTATTACAATAAGGTACCTGCACATTATCAGCATTAAAGAAAATTTGAATACAAAAATGCTGAACCATTAATTACAGTGAAAAGAAAATATGGGTTTCAGGATAAAATTAAGTCCATGTCTGCTGCATGTATTGTTCTCTCAGTGAAAAATGTTTTTAAGATCTCTTCATTGAGACTCACAAATACATATGTCTTGGCAAGGGCTCAGCTACATGGAATCATTGGGGTCAACTGACCCAACTGGCTCCAATAACATGAAATTTTCTGCTTCCACGCATGGATCATCATTCGAACTCATGATATACATGTAGTTTAGATTCATTATACCCCAACTATTATCACGGTAAATAACCGCACCAAAAAGACACGCACGCACGCACGCGCACGCGCACACCCGCACGCACGCGCGCACACACACGCACACGCGCCAAAACTGCAAACACCAAACAGCCTCGACCAACAAACTAACATGAAATGTTAGAAGTAGCAAGTACATTTAAATTTGTACACAAAATTTGTTCATTCTATTCACATCATACTGATATCATACTGATTTGCATATATAGTCTGAACACTACCAAAATTACAAATCCCTGCAGCCTATACCTGAGTGTTCCACCGGCAAAAATATAATCTGAAGGATAGAGTATGACTATTAAGTAAAGATCAGAGGCGCCGTCACACTGATCCACTAGCTGCCTCTGCCTCACATAGCTCCTTCCCCATTGTCGCCGGACCTCCGTGCCGCTCCCAGGCGTCCATGCCTTGGTGGATCTGACCACCTTTCACAGGCAACAGCTGGCCAGCCGCCTAGTTACCTGATTACCCCCATAGGCGAGGCGGTACCCTGTCGCCCAGCGCGTAGGCGCGCCTATGCGAGCGCGTTCCTGAACTTTGGGTGGCTTAGGTATCCCTGATTTAAGGAGCCTAAATTTGGCTCTGTTGAGCTCCTAGATTTTTAGATATCATCTGAACAAGAATTCCATATGGACTAAGATAGTTGACTTCAAATACAACACCAAAAAACCAAATATCCTCTGCTGCCCAGAGGTTGGGTCTTCGCCCTTCTGGAAAGGTGTCCTCTAGGCAATGCAGGCTGCACATATGGGCATTAGGTGGGTAGTTGGAAATGGTGAGCGCATTAGGTTTTGGGAAGATCACTGGTTTGGAAACACCAAATTTGCTGTTCTCTTTTGGCCTTTGTATATCATAAATGAGCAACATGGTAAATCAATAAGTGAGGTCTGGGATGGCAGTGTGCTAAAGCTCTCCTTCAGGAGAAATGTTTCTACATAGCTTATGCTTGTGTGGGAAGATTTAAAGGCAATTGTTGAGAGTGTTACCTTAATAATGAGGAGGACCACATATTATGGAGCTTCAGCTCCAATGGTAAGTTCTCAGTTCAATCACTATATGCTGTAGTGAACCATAGGGGTGTGACTCCAGTGGTCATTCATGGTATTTGGAAGGTCAATATATCGCCTAGAGTGCAAGTTTTTCTATGGCTGTTGTCTAATAATAGACTGCTGACAAGGGATAATCTGGCTAAGAGAAGAGAGATTAATGATCCTACATGTTTGTTTTGTGCTGAGATGGAATCAATTGCACAGTTGTTTTTTGGCTGTTGTGTGGCGAAACAGACTTGGGGCTTTTTCTCTGGCTTGCTGAATATGAGGCCGGGGGTGATTTTGAATCTGTGGCGTCCTTGTGGATTGCAAATAAAAAGCACAAACTCAATAATATCATATCTTCTACGATCCTTTGGGCTTTATGGAAATTACACAATGCTTTGTGTTTTCAGGGCTTGGCGTGGACTGGAATGAAGAAGGTTATGGAGATGATTGCAAGACTTCTAAGAAGATGGCTGGCCATGTACAACCAAGAGGAACAAGAGAAGCTGGAAGGGATCATTTAGCAGGTGGAGCTGGAAGCAAGATCAGCGCGGCGGATTTTGTGGAGGACAGTGTCATCAGAGTTGGATCCATCAATTGCTCAGCCTTTGGTAGTTTGCTGCGCTGTGCCGAATCACTGTAATAGAATTTAGTCCTGGAATGTTCGAAGCTAGCCTTATGGCTAGAAGAACGACTGACTGCGGTTGGTTCACGATAATGCTAACTGTTTTGATCGCTTTATAGTAATAAAGCAGGAGAAACCTTTTATTAAAAAAAAAAATTCTTGATGTTGTTTTCTACCACTATATCAACATGTTTGTCTATGTTTTGTTTAACCAAGATTACATACTACAAAGTACAAAGTAGCAGGAGGTGTGGTTAGATTATATCTTAGAAGGTTCAATTTTTTTTACATACGCAGGAGCAATCATTTAGTTTGTTAAGGCTATGCCAATTTGACAATTTGATATAGCATTTTGCTTAATCTGAAAGAATTCTTTTGCCCTGTATGTAATTAGGTACCAATTAGTTGGGCCCTTTGAGCCATCCACCGACCAAGGCTCAAATACACATGCTCACTCTTTATAAAATTTTTAGGTGGTAGCAAAATTGTTGTTTAAACTCTTATGTCTGACATACAGAATGAATAGTTTTATTGTGAAAACAGATTATCAATTGGAAAAGTCTACAGGCAGTATGAATATTGGAGATATCAGAAATACCTTCTATGTCGCAGATGCTCATTGAGATGATCAATGAGTTGTTGTAAATTGCAAACTTCAGAATGGTGGCGCCACCCAGTTTGTGAGAGGATGCTTCTGAGCAGGCTCCTCGTATCAGGCTTCCGTGAAGCTCTGACAAAAGCATGGCATCCAAACTGCCATCCAAGCTCTTGAAGAATTTGCTTTGCAAGTGTGGTCTTCCCTATCCCTCCCAACCCAGAAATCGATATGACATTGAGCTGTTGCTCACCATTATTCAGCAGCTTGATAAGCTTTTCCTTGGAATCATCGATACCCACAAGAATGCTAGCAGCCTCCCTTGACCACTCTGGAATCCAATGGCAATGGCTATGCATAAAGTTACTAGAACTCGAGGAGGTATTGTTATCAAGGACATACCGCTCGTGCCGTTCACCGGCATCTTGTAGGCGACCCCTCAGTTCCTTGATTTGGCTGGCTATGTTTGGGCGCGGATTCAGTGTCCTGGGAAGCCGGCTGATCTTGAGACGAGGAACTACGCCACCAGACCCAATCTTGAGTTCAGAATGGATTTGGCTGGCTATGTTTTGGCGCGGATTCAGTGTCCTGGGAAGCCGGCTGATCTTGAGACGAGGAACTACGCCACCAGACCCAGTCTTGAGTTCAGAATGGATCAACCAGTCAATATAGTCCTCAGTGTCGTAGCATATTTCACGGACTTCCTTCATCCAGTACTGCTTCGTAAGGTTAGGGTCGTCCTCATTTGAAAGCTCCAGGAGGAAGGTGTCTATGCCTTCCAGATCTTCTTTCAGAAGCCCGAAGGTCTTTCTGACTGGATTGTGCACAAACCTTTGGGACTCGAGCCAATCGAGCCTCCGAAGAAGAGAGCCCATGGGACCCCGGGAACTACTAACCGGAGACTCCATCTCCCGTCCCCCTGAGGCGAAAGGATTGGATCAAACAGGATGATTAACCGATTATTTCGAAAGAAGCATATGGGGGGTCAGAAAAAAACTGATTCATAAGCTGAAAATACTACCCCTCACGCAAAGCCCTCACGCAAAGCAAGAAGGAACAGAGGTGCGCACCTAATGGAACTTTGGAGGACTCGAATCAATCGCGCGATCGTCAACAACGAAGTCGCAGTTTAAGATGTGAAGTACCTTCCTTTTCTCGCTCCTAGTATTGCCGTATGGCGTGGCTAATAATCCTCGTCCTCCTCCGTTGACTTCTCATAGATAAGGTACCGCTACCTCCGCCCATAAATAATGCAATTCTCGTATTTCGAAATTAAACCGTTAAACTTTGAGTAAAATTAATAAAAATATTCTAATACTCAGGAAATAACATAAATACCGTCATATTAGTTATGAAATATATTTTTATAATAAATTTAACTAGAGACATCAATAATAATACTGTCTAATAATTGCATTCTTTTGGAGACGAGGTAGTAGTTAGCAAGATTTTAAATAAGGCTCTTTGTCACGGCTCCAGTAGATCTAGCTTCCAAAAAAAAAAGCTTGCAAAAACACTATGTTTTGTGTTTTATATTATTCATAAGAGTCAGAACTCTCTTTCATCTCCCTCTCCTAGATTGCTAGAGACATCAATACTAGTACTGCCTAATAATTGCATTTTTTTTTTATAGACGAGGTAGTAGTTAGCAAGGTTTCAAATAAGGCTCCTTTTGTCATGGCTCCAGCAGATCCTCCCATCCAAATAAAGCTTGCAAAAAACACTGTGTTTTATGTTTTATTGTTCATAAGAGTCAAAACTCTCTCTTTCATCATCTCACAGAGAGCCGGTAAGAACAGGTCAAGCTAAAAAAATCTCTCCTTTTGGCTTCACCAGCTCTACTACCTCTACGAGAGAGAGGGAGGAGAGAAAGTTTTAGCTCCCAGAAACACGTTGTTTTTGCAGGTTTTTTGGAGGTGCGGAGCCGAAGCTGCCGCAACCGTATCAAAGGGGATCTAACAGGCTGAGACCAATTCGAATACAAGAAAATAATTCTTGTATTTTTATTTTTTCAATGAAATTAAATTGATTTCTATGTAGTTTAAACTTTTTTATTCTAAGCAGATCCAACTCTTAGACCCCATTTAGATGTAAAGTATTATTTTTAGATTTTTAAAAATATACTTTGATTTAAAAATCCATGGTGGCAAGATAACTCCGGGTGTTCTAAGCTTCCGGCTAAATAAGATCTTCTCACGTAGATCAAGAAAACAGCTAAACATCTTTCGCACCCTTACACAATGGCATTGTAGCTCCGTGAGATGAGCTAGCCCTAGAATTGTGTTTGGATGTGGAACAGACGAGAGAGTTTTTTTTTTCTTTCGGTCACTGTGGCTAAAAGCTATGAGAGTGAGTCCCTTAGAATTTTGAAGCATCAAAAAGTGGTTATGTATAACGAACTTTAGAATTTTGAAGCACAGCGTTGTTAAAATTAGTCTTTGTAGTTTTCTAGACAACTTAGGGGTGACGTCTGAACCCTAAATAGAAAGTACACTAAAATATAGGGGGAAATTATTTCATTTACATTTTAACTGAAAATATGAGGATTCTTATTTAATTATGTAAAGAAACTTAAGAAAAAGTTAATGAACACAAATACATGTACAGGGTTATAGATAGAATATTTCTCTGTGACAGTCACTTAATATTAATTCTATCCATCTACGGACCCATGAGTATGCTATAATATTTATAACATTCATTATTCAACAATTTGGTAATTTTTAAGTGGTTTATTATTATTGATGAGTTGCATGCACTGACCAGTTCAACCTAAAAGCTTAAACTGATAGGGAGAGGTGGGCGATTCACTTATATTCCAACACTCCCCCTCTCATCAAGGCTCCGGCGAGAGATCTCAGCGACGGGCGAGCCTTAGACGTGGAATATGAGCGGACAACAATTATTTTATTTAATTGTGTCTACCAGGATTCGAACTCGAGACCTCTGGCTTTGATACATATTAAGTTGCATGCACCGACCAGTTCAACCCAAAAGCTTAAACTAATAGGGAGAGGTGGGGCAATTCACTTATATTCAACAATTGTTATATCATTTATTAAGTAAAAGACATAGCAGAGTATAGATCTCTCATAGATTATATATAAAAAAGAACTCTCACTTGACCAAGACTAGCCTAATGAGATGAGTGGATGCACATTTGCTACTCTCTTTCCACTAATGAGGTCCTAAGCAATGGATTAGCAAATCTCTCAACCTCACTAAGGCTCTTGCACTCTCAAGCACTCACAAGGTGTTCTTCAGCAGTAGGAATGAGCAAGAGACCTCAATTGAATGAGGTAAGGGAGTATATATACCCCCACACAAAACCCCCACATGAAAAGGTATTTCGAGGGCGGTTTTAAGGTCGGCCGGACGCGTCCGTCGGGCGGCCGGGACGCGTCCCGTCGTCTGTTAACGGCTAACTGTACTGCTGGACGTCCACACCGACCGGACGGCGTGTCGAGTCCGGTGGCCACCGACCGGGCGCGTCGGTCCGATTTTGCACGTTTTCAACCTCTCTTCGGTAGTGACCGGACGCCACGACTCCAGCGTCGGTCTCGGTGATCGGCGTCCGGTCGGCATGGACCATGAAGCCGATGGCCCGGGCGTCGGTCCACTTGCCGAGGCGGGGTCCGGTCACTCGGGCACCCACATGCACTGGCCGGGACGCGTCCGTCCAAGATCTGTCTGTGTCCGGGTCAAGCCAAAATGGCTCGAAAGACTTCCGTTTTCGCGACCTCTCGCATGGCTTTGACTCTACTGATCTTGGGCCAATTCTAGGGCTGCCTAGGACTAGAATAAACAAGTGTGCATCCACACCTAACTCACTAGACTCACCTAGGTCAAGTTACCCATTCAAACCCCTCTTAATAGTACGGCCAAAGGTAAAAACAAAGTCCTAGCTACTCTAAGTGTCTCTCCAACGCCAAACGACACTTAGAACTAGCCGTCCTTAACCTTGTCGTCCATCCTTTGAAAACCAAAAACGATCTCGATCGTCGGGGCATGAATACCATTGATTGCCCAATCAATCACCATTATCGTGACCTAACTCAAATTGTTTCTGCAAAACACACGTTAGTCACAATAATCTTACGTTGTCATTAATCACCGAAACCCACTAGGGCCTAGATGCTTTCAATCTCCCTCTTTTTGGTGATTGATGACAACAACCTCGAGTATGAGAGTGAATTTGAGGTTTTCAACAAACTTGAATCGTATAAGCTATTTAACATTAAGAACAAAGAGATTAGATAAGCTTATACGACTCAAATCAATGTGTACTCATTGGAATATGAATGAAATGCGAGTACAAAATATAAGGCTCATTTATCGAAAAATAAGCGTGAAAGCATGGTAAATGAGCAACAACATGTGACAAGACATAACATATATATAGATCGAGTAGAGAGCACAAGTCATGTGCAAAGCACATGTCACACGATATATCACATGACCACGAAGCAACCAAAAGCATGTATCTCATGATGCACAAAAGTAAAGCATGAATGCATGAGTACACATAACAAAAGAAGCAATTTTCCCCTCACACGCTCCCCCTATCTCACATACTCGACTCTCTCCCCCTTTGGCGTCAAACACCAAAACCTAAGGCTCCCGAGGAGGGTGGGCTGCAGACGAAGTCGGGTCCTGGACCCCAGGCGTGCGGCCATCTCAAACTGTGTGTAGTCTAGGGAGGACTCGAACTATCGCCGGGGCCGAGCCTCTGCCCGACCCTCCTCGCCGTGTCTCCGGAGGTGAAGCCGATGCAGGTCCTTTCACTGTCGTACCAATCGGATTCGCCTCTTTGTGGTCTCGGTAGTAGTGGCCCGACCCCTCGTGGCTCAGAGAAGGTAGCTCAAGAGAAGTAGGAGCCACGGACAACCGCCACCGGTCGCCACTATAGCCGGAGCGGTCACGGTCTCGGTGGATGGAGCCTCTCAAAGTAGGAACTATCTCGAGGAGGCGTACTTACCGCTACGCAGCAAAGAATCGTGAATCGTAGCCTCAAAGCGCAGAGAAACAAAGGAGGAGGCTGACTCAGGGGAGGCTCAGAAGAAGCGACCGACGACGGGGACGGGTGAGTCTCGGTAGTAGTGGTGACTGGAGCCTCCGTCGGCCGTAAATCCGACTCGAGAACCCAGCGGAGTGGGGGAAACCAAAGGATCTCGCCGTAAGTAGCACCGAGCTCGCGGGTCACAAGCACCGAGGACGTGAAAGTGGAGTGAAGCCGGTCCGAATCGGTGTGTACCCGGCCCCGAGAAGCAAAGTACCGAGGGAACTGGCCAGGGCGGTGAGCTGAATCTGGTGCGACACTCCTCGACTCAAGTCCGCTGGATCAGAATCGTGGAGCCGGGAGGGAAGAGCTGGAGGGTCCGCCAAGCTGAGTAGAGGTGTAGTCAAAGGCGGGAACCCCAGTGTGTCGGACCACATGCTCCATGAAGGCAAACGACTGACGCCAGAGGTCCGTAGCTCGCCGGGCTGAGTCGAAAAAGTGCTCGTGTTCTCAAGCCGCGGATCGGAGTAACTGCTACTGAAGCTCAGTCTGTCGTGCGTGAAGGGCTGCAGTGTCGCCGCCTCTTCCGGTGAAGCCGATTTAAGCTCTCGCCCGTGCCTCTCTCAAGATCGTGAAAGGTCACTCAAGTATGGCAAGAAGAGCCGGATCACATCGAGCTGAACCACCGGTCTCGGCGTCATGAGCACGTGGAGGCATCCTCGGAGGAGGAGCGTAGTCACTGTCAGAGCTGTCCGTAGGAAGCTCCTCAGCTATATCTG
Organism: Chrysopogon serrulatus; assembly: GCA_015844335.1. Classification (NCBI taxonomy): domain Eukaryota; kingdom Viridiplantae; phylum Streptophyta; class Magnoliopsida; order Poales; family Poaceae; genus Chrysopogon; species Chrysopogon serrulatus. Next base: position 1,858 of record JADLZL010000360.1, on the reverse strand, counting down.
CCGGCTCAGTCTCCATCCGTGTAAGCTCGGCCTAGGCAAGAGCCTCAACTGTCTCGTCCTGCTGCTCCTCAGTCTCTGCAACAGGGGGGCGCTGCTATCCTGGTACTCGAGTAGCCCTGTTGCCCGGACGGGCTCCAACCAGCTGAGCCATGTTATACACAGGAAAGGAAGTGGTGGTGGCTCTGAACTCTGCAAGTGCCTCTAGAGGAAAGGGTGAGATCGGTATTTGTAAGATCACCGCACGATCAAGTGAGCAAAGGGTAATCGGCGGCGCGTCTTGAATCCCTCGGTGATCGTGTCCTCCATCTCGAAAACAATGACATCCCCTGTCAAAAGCGTCCTGTGAAGCCAAGAAGTAGACTAGCCATTTGCTGAATCTTCGTGATCGCCTCCCCCCTGCCGATCCTAGGCGTAAGTGTCCTCCGCATAACCTCGTTTAGAACACGGACCGTAGGGGTGAGATCCCTAGGTAGACGGCGCGAGCCCGGTCCGAACGGCTCACTGAAGATCCTGCGGGCCTTCTCAATAGGCAGGTCCTCTCCGCCGTGAGGGCGACGAGGAGGCTCGGTGTCACTGCAGCAGGACTGGTGGAGTCTGGTGTCTGACGCTGTCGTGCCAAGGAGCTCGTGGGCACGCGGACTGTAGAGTCTGAACGGCCGGCCACCAAATGTAAAGTGAATGAACGTGTGGCCTGGGTCGATCCAAAGAGTGGCGTAGAACTCATGCACCCAGGAGTCCACGTAGGCTCCAGGTAAGCCGATGAGGTCTGCCAAGCCAGGGAGGTAAGTGAGTGAAGCCCTGATCTGCTCTCCACCACCGAGACAACTCGTCAAGCGGACACACTCGTGAGGCCCGATCTCTCGCATCCCCAGTAGGCTCGGAAAAAGTCCTCCTGCAGTACGGTGTAGAAGCCCTCGGCTGCTCTGGGGTCACGCTGCGGTGGAAACCACTAGTCAAAGTCCACACACCGCAGGTCCTGGACTCTACGGGCATTGGCGCCCCGCAAGTCTATGTGTACAACTGGAGCAGGAACACGGGGCCTGGAAGGAGGAGGACGTCCACCACGACGCTGAGTCTCAGCTCTAGGGGTGACCTGAGAGCGAGTGCGTGTAGAACGGCGACGTGGTGGGCTCTCGGGCTGCTCCTCGGTGTCCTCGGGCTGCTCTGCTGCCTGCCTCGCCTCTGCCTGGCTGCTCGCCGCTCCCGCTCGAACTGAACTACCGCCTCTACACCACCAAGGTCGGAGGATAAGTCCTCAAGCTTTGTCGACTCCCCCCGATCATCACGGTCTTGGGGTGGGTCGTGAAGAGTGGGGGTGCGAAGAGCACGGGCCACTGAAGCTGGGTCTGGCTCGTGGATCCTCAAGCTACCACGAGCACCACCTCTCTCGGCAATAGCTGCAGCGTCTGCTATCGCCAGAAGCCTCTCTGCCTCGGTACTCTGTCTCTTTCGCTTCTTCTTGGTGTACACCTTCCCCTTACCCTTCTGTGGAGGAGGAGTAGGAGGAGGAGGGTCTGGTGCACCACCAACGTTCTTGCAATAAGCCATCTCTGCACTGCCACTGACAAGTCAAACTGCCAAGAACAATTGACCAACTACAAGACCAACTGCCGAGTGCCACTGCCAAACCAGTCAAGAACTCCCCCTGAGTGAAAGAACCCGCGCCAGCGAGCAATCACGAGAGAACCCACTTGTCACTCAAGAGGCTTGGCCTGCATTAAAATACTCGCGGGCTTGGCCCGAGTTTATCGCCACTTCACATCGATCAGCACCGAACCACAAGCAATCAAAATGGACAGTCCCCGACTCGCTACACAAGAGATAGAATAGATAGGATATATAAGCATACATAATACCT